>VZRM01001799.1:317867-583807 GCA_013397955.1 Grantiella picta | reverse complement strand
TTTTTTTTTTTAGCCTTCCCTTTCCTCTACCCTATCACCTTGATTTTTTCGTTTCCAATTCTAAAAATTTAATCCATCGAATTCAGGCAAGAAGTGATCCTTTTAACTGCCCCTAATTTCATCCCAATTCAATGTGTTGTACTTGCTCCATTTCCAAATTTTCCGCTTTTTTCCCACTGGCCTTGTATTTGATCATATCTCCTGCCCCAAGTGCTTCTTCCACTTCTTCTCTGAATTTGGGATTTCATTTGCCTTCATGAACTGAAATTCTTCATGAATTCAAATGAAATCTTGCAATTTCAGTGAGGATCAATATAACAGGACTTTGGTCCTTTGCCTTGCACTTCAGGTCATGCCATGCCATTTGCTTGTTTGTGCATCAGTTCACAAATTTCCCCCTTTTATTTTTCAGCCTTCTCTTTCCTCCCTTTCTTCTTCCGTATCACCTTATGTGCTTTGTTCCCATCCAACTAATTTGAATACTCTGCTTCTTTGAGAAACTGGTGTTGATTGTGAAAAATTTCAGCTAATATTCATCATTACATAGGATGACAATCCAGAGGGTTTCTATATCTGTTTTCTGTTTTTTTGTGTTTACAGTTTTGGTCATTGTGGAAATTGGTTTTAATGTTTCTCTCCACAGAATTATAAAAGGGACTTTGTCATGCAGTTTTTGAATTGCATTGAAAAACAGGTGAATTATGAACTGAATTCCTAGAAACATGAACACAAACAGTAAGCTTGACAATTTTCAGAAGGTTTTGGCCCTATGAAAATCCCTGTTATTCTAACAGTAGTAAAATTTACAAGAAATATCTGGTTTCTGGTAATAAATTTATTGTTGTCCGTTAAAAATTTAATTAATCTGTTTCCTCAGTGTTAGTAATAAAATTGTATCCTAGAGTTAGATTTTTTTTACAATTTCTCCAGAATTTGTTGAATGTGGTAAACTTCAAGTCCTATTTGAACTTTTAAGGAATTTCCTTTCTTAGGACTCTGCCTAAGGGTATGGGGGAAAATATCTTCCTGATTTTCATAGGTCAAACCTTTCTATTTTTTAAATTAGTTTAGTCAAACTGATTTAGTTCTTTGAAAGTAATTGCATTCATTTAGGTAATTATGGTGCACATCACATAATAGTTTAATCAGGTAAATATTTTACCTCCTCAGTGAGGAAGTGACTGATCCTCTTTCAGTAAAACAATTTTTGATATATTTCAAAATGCTATTTCACGAGGTGTGATGTATCTGGATCCCACAAAATGGAGCTAAATAGAGCTAAAGAAGAAAAATTCTTCAGTTGCCACTGTTCTCTTTTCTGTTCCACTGCTAAATATAATATTATTTTTGACATGAAACTTTCTGTAGATTGCAGCTAGTTCTGGCCACCCAACACATTTAGTTCATGTTTCCTTGCAGCCATCCGGTATATAGGATTTGGTTTAATTTTTTTCTGTAACATAAGCACCTCTGGGGTCCTATGAGATGCTGCCTGAATGTTTTGATGGCAGCATGGTGAGAACCTGCTCCTTTTCAACCTAGGTTGCGTGGGAGTACGGACACACATACAGCATCCATATGGTTATAGAAGCAGGATTGCATATCTTCTGTGGAGCATTGTATTAGTTTGAAACCAAACCAGTGGGAGATCACAAGTCAAGACTAAAATTTAATAGGAAAATTAAATGTTAGTGTAATAATACAAGGAAAAAGCACTGACAAAGTCAGATACGCCCCAACACCCTGTTAGGGTGGTGGTAGCAGTCCAAATGAAGCAGTTCAGTTGAAGCAGTGATCCTGTGAAGGTCTGGTCTCTACCTGAAGGTCCAGTGGTAGCTCTTGTCCTCTGGGAACCCAGGAGACAGGGCTGCCTTGGGCAGGTCTAAGGCCAGGTTATATCCAGGTGGGATTGCTTGGCTCCTCCCTCCTGGGTGGAGCATCTCACAATAGGATGAGATAAGTCCATGAGTCATGCAGTGGTTTCTTGATGGCCCATTGTCTGTTATCAAGGGTGAGTTATTAGCAGGTGATAACAGCTAATGTCCCACAGCTGGTGGTAATAGAATACTAAATACATCTATATTGTAACCTAGGACGAGCATACACACTTGTGCAGTATAAACACAAATTCTGGGACTTCAGTCCTTGAAACAAGTACACCCTCAGTTAGATAAGACCACTTATATTGAGAATTAGGCTTTTAAAATTTATTTAGAAATATAGAAAAAAATCAAATAGAAACATAAATAAATGCCTGTGTGATATTTATATTATTGAACAATAAATCACTTTGAAGCAAAGGAATATTCTGTGGGAGAAACCATGCTAACACAAATGCACACACTTTGTTAAATATTGGAGCTGAAGGTGCAAAGAGAACCAGGCCAGTGTTGAATATGGGTATATATTAAAAATATGATCAGTCTCAGGTAAGAGTAGATGTCATGAAGCCCTGAAACATATTATATATAATGTTTGTAATGAATCAACATTATTAATGGTATATTAGATAATTGTGCTACTCTTCCAATAGAAGACATGTGTACCTAGGTTGAAAAATGGCAATCTTTTTGCCCAATTTGTTTCCCATTTTCTCCTTTGCAAAAGGAGAAAAGATTAAACCAGGTTTGCTTACAGAGTAAGTGGAGTGCTGTTAAAAGGAAGCTTGTTTAACTTGAGCCTGTGGAATCAGCAGAAATAGGAAACTATCATTTGAAAACAAAATCTATGCAATGATACCTGTGTTCTCCAGGAAGGAAAAATTAGGATTTATGTTATCTTGTTTTAGCACTCTAAAGCAACATTACTGTTATAAGCTAGTTAAGCTAGTTGTCCATGTTGTTTATTTCTCCAAGTCAGTAATGAGAAAACTACACACAAAAGGGCAATTTTCGCCACCTGAAAAAAAGATTTCAAAACTGACAAGATTTCCTTTAGATGGGTCAGGAAATGAGCCACAGGATCACCCTGCATTTATTTAGAAGGGCAAAAGATAAAATCTTCCAGACATTCATTCTTACAATTAATGCTGTAGAAACACTGCAGTGGTAATTTAGAGTGTAATACAAAATGAAGCAAATATTAATTGCAGAACTATGTGATTAAAAATTAATATAAAAGTGCAATGCAATGTTATTCTGAGGAGATTCTCTTTTAACTGTGGAGACAATAGAAAAACTTAAATTTATTAGATGTTCCAGGTGTAAAAGCACTGTGTGTAACTACTCAAATATATATTTTTAGTAGAATCACTTTCTAGAGAGGAGATGCAGTTACATTTGTGTTCTTAAGCTGTTAAGCTTCTCTTCTGGTAAGACATTTAAAACTGAGTGTACTGTAAGTGCCAAAGAATCATGTTCATTATGCAGAGATTTTATTCTATATATTGGTTTATTTTCTAATTTCTAAAATGTAATTTATTGCAGTGATCCTTTCCCAACAAAAAATAATTTCCTGCAATCATCAGAATAAAGGCCAGTTGTGGTGAAAGGTGAAAGCAAAGAACTTTATGAATGACAAGACAGAAGAACTTGCATCTTGAGTTTGTTGCTGATTGTATTTACAAGGACAAAATGCGTCAGAGTGATGCACACAGATTATAATAATACTTATCAGTTTAAAAATTATCTCAGAAGATTTCCTGTGAAAGTACATAACTCCCAGAAAGAGAATTCTCTTCAGTAAATCAAAGTGCATTGTAAGATCTGCATTGAGAAGGACACAGAATTTGAAAGAAATCTTGTTTGTTTCATATATTATTCAAGTATTCTGCATTTTAAAAAAATTCACTTGATGTTATTATTATTAGACCTAAAATACACTAAAAACCAATCATGCAGATCTTGGAAGTTCTAGCAGACAATGAAGTTACAACAAAGAAGGTACAACGTGCATTAGGAACTGTAAAAACAGAAGAATTGAGACACATTTTCAATGAGTAAGAGAAAAGCAAGAAGCTAAAAATTGGCCTAACAAATCAGTCTACCATAGCCTTATCTTTTAGAGACATATTTTGAGCAATGAGAGCTTAAGTGTAGATAAAAGTACAAGCAATAGGTGATATATCTGAGAAATCTCAGGCAACTGCTGATGGAAGCAGAAAAGGTAAAACTGCAGTTCTGCAAGGCACAGATAAGGCAGGAAGAGAACACAGTCCCTGCCAGGAAAATCACTGCAGGCACCAGCCTTGACCCTTAGGCACAGAATTATTCAGGACACCAAAATCACCAGTGTTGCCAAGTCTGTGTAAAGATGGTGGGAAATAAATTCTCATCGACTCAGTTAGTATGATAAGAAATGTTTTGGCACATCTTAAATCAGACAAGCGAGTTTAGGTAAACACCTATAAAATTAACTATCTTTGATACAAATAAACTAGGCGTTTCCAGAAATCTGAGCTTAGACTGAACTGACTGATCCAACTTTAGTTTTTGAACTGTTCATAAAAGTGACAGAGCACTACCACTGACAAATCTGACTACTAAGTGCCTGCCCCCTGATTCCCACGGGCTTATTGAACATGACATGTGCTACATGTAAAAATATTTTGCCACATTTAGTATAGCACAGACAGACTTCAGAAAGCATGATATGATTTGTTAATTTTCTGACATTGACCAGATTTTACATGAGGACACAAAATGGTTATGTTCAAAAAATACCAACAGCAGTAGTAATGGATCTAAAAGGAACTTTGATCACCCTTTGCTGTGGTATTTCACCTAAGACTTTTCTCTTATAGAAGCAAGAGAAAGCATAGATTCCTAAGTCTTGTAGAGAGTAATATATTTCCTGGATCCTAATTTGGTCTTTCCTACTCCTGTTTTTCTTTCAAGAATATAACACAGTTAATCTCTGTTCAATTTGTGTTCCCTGTGAGCCACATGGCCTTTTTTACCTTGAATTCCTTTCTGCATTGCTATTTGTCTAACTAAGTAGACCTCTTTCAATGTAATTTCTTTACTGAAAAATATAATAATGACTCATACTTTGTCTTCTAGCTTGCTTGGAACACAATACAGGCTTAATTTGAAAAATATATTTCTCTACTATCCAGACTATTAATTTAAATGTGTAATATTGCCAAATCCATGACAAATTACTGTACCTTTTTGATTGCTATGGCATTTATCCTAATTTGTACACGATTATCCTTTTTTTGTATATTTATAATAATCTCCCTCAAAAAAAGAAGTTGTTCACAGAAAGACCTGGTACAGTTTGAGGACCTTCAGAATAAACCCCTTTTACTATAACAATAAATCCTCATCCATCTGTGACTAAAACTGGAATGTGTAAGTGTAATTAAAATTAAAAGAGAGACACCCAGAGGATGAAAATGAGTGGACACCACTGAGCTGTCAAATAAAACCAAATATGTTCTAAGTACTCACAAAATTCTAGGTTAGTTTTTAATGGTCTTTTTCTTTTTATTTTCTTTTTCTGATGTACACTAGCTTTGTTTCTTTTTAAATTTTTCATCAGATTCTATATTATTCCCTTCTATTTTTTATAAAAGCATTTATAAAAGAACATTTGTGTTGATCAGCTTTGCTGGTGTGAGAAAGCTTAGAATACAAAGACAACACTAAGCGCAGCAATAGCATGCTAAATTGTATGGGCAATGATTAAAAAACAAATTTGGAAGAATTTCTAATGTATGCGTATGCCAACTTCTTCATCACTTGCTCCTTGAACAGGCTCATCTATAAATTTCCCACTCCAGATTTCAGAAAGGTAGAATAAGAAACCTCTAATCCAAATTAGACACAGAATATATGAAAACAGGGTCCTGAGGTTGTCAGCACTGCTCTTGGGATAACTAAAAATACCTACTTAAAAGTCAATAAATCTTTTCCTTTATGCTTGTGGACCTGACCAGGTCAAGCTGGATGGGGCTCTGAGCAACCTGGTCTAGAAAAAAGTTTTCGTGCCCATGGTAGGGGGATGGAACAAGATGATCTTTAAGGTCCCTTTCAACTCAAACCATTCTCTGGTTCTATGATTCTATGATTAGATAGAATGCTAGTAGAGTGTGGAATAACAAATACAATATACATTTGCATATAATAAAAAAAATTAACAAAAAGTTGATTTATAAAGCTGATGGAACTTATGTTCCTTCTGGCTTTGCAAGGAAATGTGTCTTTAAGCTTCTTGTTAAAGCATCCCTTTTAGTAATTGCTGCTGTTACACATCTGCAACACAAATCAAAATATTTGATCTCATGAAATGATATAGCCAAATAGATAGATGAGAACCCTGTTACAGTCTTATCTCTGCAAGTAAGCAATGACAGTATAAAGCTTTATTTGTAATAAGTGGAAGTTTCCAGAATAAGCTTTTCCATGTAACTATATACAGATGTGTAGTGTTTTGTGTAATTACAGACTTAAGAAATAAAAGAAGTTGTATTTAGTGTTCACACATAGAAGAATCCAACCTGCTGTTTAGTTATCCTAGGGAAAATTCTAGCACATACTATGCAATGTAAGTGAGAAAAACATTCAGGATTTATTTATGATAACAACATCGTTATTCTCAATGTAACACTAATAACTCAGATAGTACCAAAATATTGAGAAAATAACTAACATCTCTTTAGATAGAATTTCTGAGTGATTTCAGAGAGCAGTAGCATCAACTCTTCTGCTCTGTCCATCATCAGAAGTCGAGAATATATGTTTTGAAAAAAAAGTATTTTCCTAAGTTGGCCCTACTCACTAATTGGGATAAAATAGCTTTGAAAATTTTCATGTTACCATTTTTCATAGCTTACTAGTATATATATTTCTATTGTTGATATTTTCTAGTTATTTTCAAGGAATGTATCAATAATGATTTATTACTTTTTTTCTGACTCATACCTCTCAGACTGGGTTTTATTTTTAACACAGCAACATAATTCAAGCTTTAAGTTTCCAAATGTCTCTAAAAGTCAGATAAAACCACTGGAGCATGGATATATTTTTCCTTGCATTACCTTCTAAAACCCAAGGAAGGGGAAAAGAGGCTCTACAAGTATATATGCCCTGAAATTTGGCAAAGCTTCCTCTGGATGTGATGTGATGATGTCCTGTGGATCATAATTTGACGTTCCATGTAGACAAAGGAGTAAGTGTGGGCCGAAAAAACGGGGCCAACAAAATTGCAGAGCTCTCTTGTGAGGTGCTGTTGTGCTGAAAGTATTTAAGGACACGGTTATACCTGTGTGAAATCACAGTGGCTGTTGTACCTCTCAAATTATCTCCTGGTCTCATGTATGAGTGGTAGGAAAGTCAAGTCCTGGTGCTCCCTGTTGGAGAAACAACCAGACTTTGTGAGGCAAGGTTGTACTGTTGATAAAACTGGAAGACAACCACAAAATTCACAAATTTGCAGTAGGGAGAGAGTAATTATTTATATACTCAATATTTGTCTCAACAGGCTGATCCTACTTAAACCCTTCCAGTGTTATTCTAGGTTTAGAATAGAGCACAGAGTAATTTAAGAAGAATAAGAATGACATCAGTAGAATGATAGCAGCAACCCAAGGATAGACTGTTTTTCTTCAAAGTAATTTGTTTATTTTAAGTTCTTCCTCAAAGAAAAAAGATATAAATGATAACAAAATGAATAATCACCTAATGAGCTACAAAATGTTGTCAGATTTGATAATTCAATAATATTCTTCTATATAGGGAGGAAAAGATGCTTAAAAAAAAAAAATTGGAAATGGTCCATTGTCTATACCTTTGGTGCTAGAAAGAGTATTAATTGCTATGATGTTTAGCATAATATTTATTTACATTAAAGTTTCTAGTTTTCCTGTATTCGAAAGACTGAAGAAGACTGATTTTGGAATCTATGAATTATTTCTAGTTTTAGTAGTCAACTTTTATCTTGCTTGATATAACTCAATCTAGACTTCAGAGGTCTGCAAAAGAGATTAACCATAAAAAGCATGTTAAAGGGTCTACTGAGGGTTTTTCAGATGTCTGCAAATATAAGTTCTCTTGGATGAACAGTATTAAAATACATAAATCTGTCTAGCTGTCTTCAACAGACATATCTGTAGAGAAATCATTGTAGTTAGCCCAGCAGAGTGTCTCTCTTTATACCTGCTTATGTTCTCCAGCACTGAACATGTCCTTCACATTACTTTTCTGTAATTCCAATGCAGATATGATTATATTCTAAAAATTGATGTTGCAAGTTTATGCTATGTCTGCTGTTTAACAGTTTATACATAATGAGGCAAATAAGCCAACTTTCCTATTTTCCTTCGACAGAGTCACTGAAGTTGCCTGCAGCAGAAGTTCTTTGTATAAATCCACTGGTAACTGCTTTGGAGCGTAACAAAAGTAAACCTCCTTACTTCCCTATGCAAACACATTGGATTGTACAGTAGTGGATCATAGAAATGCAACTTTGGAGAATCATTTATAAGTGTCTTTTCCTTGCTTTCAGCAAAACCATTATTGAATCCCATTACTGTAAACTGTCTTCTAGTGATCAAAAATAATGATCCAGTTCACTTTACCCTCTATCCAAATGAGTCCTTTTAATTAGAAAAGCATTAGCATTCCTAATTCCAATTTAGTTGGTAGTTTTAATCTGCATCTTTCTGGTAGCTCCTCACACTTACTGATTTTGCATTTTATGGTTCTACTTTTCAGTCTGGAGTTTTCACTTGCAAATAATTGCACGCCATTCATTGGGCATAGAGTAAATTTTTGAACTTCTATTACATTGGTATGGCTTTGGATTCTCTTTGGAATCTGCATGGTTATTTTATAAAGATCTTTAATACTTAACGAGCACTACAGGAAATTTCAGTTAAATGAAGTTATGCTGGTGAAGGATAACAGAAGGACAAAACAAAGCTGTTAGAGCAGCTTGTGTTTTATGAGAAACAGAGGTAAGGGAGAAACCACCCACGCGTTCCAGGGTGACAGAAGCAGTTAGAGAGTGTGTTCCCTTTGAGCTTTCCAGTGCTATGATCATCAACAGAGCTAATTAAAATGCAGCACTTCCCGGGCTTTTGGCAGTGTGAGCCTTCAGAAGGACATAAAATTATTGCTAAAAAAGAATGTTAAGACCTTGGTTTTAAAACAAATATCCTGCCTGCTTTCTCTAGCAGCACTAAATTGTCCCTGAAGTTGTTTGTGCAATCTGCCTATCTCCTTTTATCTGGATTAGATAAAGGAAATGAGGTTATTGTATCATTGATCAAAACAGCTGTATTAATGGCCTCCTTTTGGATTGGGCCCAAGATACTGTCTACATTTGATTTACTAAAGTTGAGAGAAAGCCTGCAGTGTTTGTGAATCCTGGGTTGGTATGCTGGGTACGAATGTGTGATACAGAGTCAGCAGCAACATACTGAGTGCTGCGAATAACAGATGGTAATATTCAGTGTGAGTTGGTAAGGTTAGTCAGTCCAGCACAGCAGCCAAAATCTTTGCCAAGATTGTCTCTCTCTCTGAATGTACTCTTACCCATTGAGAAAAATGCTCTCACACACACTATTGCTATAAATTTATGAGAACACCTAATGCAAAATCTTTCCTCCTTCTTGCTTTCCCTCCCAGGGAACTGCTCTATTCATTACCTGGCCTTAATCTACTCCCTGCAGACTGAGCAGGCAACTAACTTTGCCAAAACAAATGTTTGCACAGGGCTTCTCTAAACTGTGACATTCAGCTATTGTTAGGCATGCACAGTATTTATTTGGGTTTAAAATCCCACATATTGGAAAGTGGAAAGATATTTTATAAAAAATCAAATTCCTTGCACTTACAGAATTTTAAAGGAAATGCTTGTGTTTATTAATTGGTGAGACAAGTAGATATAAAAAATGCATCTTAATAGTGTCATGGTGTTATTAAGCTTTCAGAACAATAAATCAATAAATCTGCACAGGTCTCTGTACAACTCAATATCCAACTATTTGTAAGGGGTCAACCTTGCTGAATGGCTGCAGAAACCTTATATGAAATTGCCCTCTTTTTTTTTACTTCCCCACATCCAAGAACCTTCTGCTTTGTTCCCCAGCTGATATATCTGTCAGGTCCTTGGGTTTGATCAGAGAATCACAAAATATGCTGAGTTGGAAGGGACCTTAGAGCAGCTCTGTTCTGCTTCAGGTCTTTGCTGCTCCTTTTTATTGCTGGAGCTTGATCAAGGTAACACCTATGAAGAAGAAAGGGATTTGGACCACAAAGCACAGCCAGCTATATCCCTGGCCCAGGCACAGAGAGACACAAGCGTGGTAAGAATATCACAATAGGATTCAAGCCTGAAATGTTGCTTAAAATCGTGGTTAGAGAATTTAAAGAAGGCTGCTTCTGAAAAGAGACCTTACAAGAATCTAGAAACAAAACATTTTATTTATGAGCCAAACAGATCCTAGTTATGAATTCTTTCAAGTTGTTTCCTCTTGGCCAGCCTAGTTCAGCTGGAGGGCTGCTGCAGACTGGAGGCACCACAGCTACAACAGCTCACTCCAGCTGAATGCTTCAGGAAAGCAGAAACACAGCATAGCTATTCTGCATTCTTAAAGCCAAGGTAATTAAACTGTGAGGTGGAATTGTAACAGCTCAAGTCAGATTTCCTGGATAAAAATGAAAAATACCCCACCAAAAGCTATGACCTCGAGTTGCATTTCCTCTGTAAATTAATTTTAAAAATGTCAGATAAGCATAAAATTTCGCTGTGTAAAAGAAGGAACAATGAATATAAGTAAGTAAAAAGTGTAAAATGGCAGATTGATCAGAGAGGAGTTAGACTGGTACAATTGTTGGGTAATAGCATAAACTTTCCATGTTTTAAAGTAATGCAGTGCCAATTTTACCCTGCAATTTTTTTCTGACAGGAAACCACTGGAGTATACAGAGGTAGGGAAAAAAAGTGTGACCTGTGCAACCCATATAGATTCAGGTGACCTCAGTGAAATAAAACTAAATTTTAATCAGAAAGGAAAAGTGTGGGGAAAAGAGTGAGGAATTTCTCACCCTCCAGAATTGGAAGGGCTCTTACCACAGCCCCATCTTGAGACTGAGGTTTCTCAGCACAAGTGAAACTGAGATAGCTCTGTTTGTGATGGTCAGGACAGGAAGACAATGATCAACAGAGAAAGAAAATGGAGAGAGAAAACAATACCAGTCCAAAGCTGGCCTGGCAGCCTTCAGAGTAGAGTTGTTTCTCATAATGATTCAAAAGTAGCCTGGCCCTGAAGTTAATATTAAATTATCTGGGGCTGAAGAAGTTTGTGGACTGGGAAGGTAATCATCCCTCTACATATTTTCCATTCTCTTTTTCTCCTTGCATTAAGGATATCACAGAATCACAGAATATCTGAGGTGGAAATGGACCTCTGAAGGCCATTTAGTGCAACCTCTCCTGCCCAAGCAGGCCCACCCAGAGCCACGTCCAGATGGGTTTTGAGTATCTCTAAGGATGGAAACACCACAACCCCTCTGAGATCTCTGTAGCAGTGCTCTCACAGTAAAGAAGTGCTTCCTGATTTTCAGAGGGATCATCCTGTGTTTCAGGTTGTGCCTATTGCCTCTGGCTCTGTCACTGGGCACCACTGAAGAGTTCTGAAGGTTCCATCCTCTTTGCACCCTCTCCTAAGGTGTTTGTACACACCAATAAGATCCCACTGAGCCTTCTCTTCCTCAGGCTGAAGAGTTCCTTCTCTCTCAGCCTTTTCTCAAAAATGAGGTGCTTGAGACCCACCCTTTGTGGCCCTTTGCTGGACTATGTCCATGTGTGTCACATGCTGAGGAGCCCAGAACTGGACACAACACTCCAGGAAAGGACCTTACCTGTCCTGAGGTGAGCAGAGGGAAAGGAACACCTCCCTCAAACTGCTGGAAACACTTTGTATAATGGAGCCCAGGAGTCCACTGGCCTTCTTTACAGCAAGAACACATTGCTGGCTCATGGTCAACCGGATGTCCAACCCCAGGGCCTTTTCTGCAAGGATGCTTCTCACCAGCATGGCCCTCAGCATCTCCTGGTGCCTGGGGCTGTTCTAATATAAGTGAAGGACTTTGCACTTCCCCTTATTGAACTTCATGAGGTGATACCCTGGGACAGAAGAGAATCTGATCTGTTATTTTCCCTACTACGGGAAACTTTTCTAAAAGCTTTGAAACATGTTATTCCATTAAAATATATGAATATATACAAGTTATATTGTATCTTATGGGGAATTTTTTTCCTAACTCTTAGATGCCAAAAAGTTGTTCAAATTTATTTTGTTTGTGTCTATTTTCTTCTAGTGTATCTTTTTAAAGATAAATGCAAATAAGTGCATTTCTGGTGTGTATGAATACTGATCAATGACTTGGTAAATATTCACCTTACTGAAGCCATACTAGCTTTTCCCAGGCAGGCTGTATTGCTCAAGGTATCCACTAATTCTACACTTGGTTTGTACTTGTAGTAATTTTCCCAGTACAGAAGTCAGACTTAGAGGTTTCTTGATCCCAAAGGGGCTTTTAAAAAAGTATCACATCTGTGATACCACAGATGCTACACTCCAGTCCTCAGGCACCACGGGAACCTTAAAACAGAAGTTAGATGGTGCTGTTAGTAATTTAGCTGCTTCATCCTTGAGATTTCTTAGAGCTCTTGGGGGCACATGATCCAAGTCTGGTGATGTTTTTAGTGTTTGTTTTGTTGCTCTGTTTCACGTCCCTCCTGCAACCACTTCAGTTTCAGACAGGCCCTTTGCTTAGCCCACTACAAGACAGTTAAAAAAGGGGAATTCCTCTTATTTCCGCAGTGGATGTCAAGATAAATAATTTGTGTAGCGTTATATCCTGATGATCAGCTGCCCCTACTAAAAGTCTGTGTGTTTCTTCTGATGTGTGTGAAGGATTTTGTACTAGTTTTCATTTTATCTTCTTAGTACTAGCTTCAAATTCTGGTTTAGTCTGCTGGTTTTTTTTCATTTGATATGCCTGAGTTTTTATCAGCCAATATTATATTAATTAGAATATGCATGATTTCAGCAATTTGAAAGATGTTTTCCTGTTTCAAACAAACACCTTTCCTTGCCATTCTGACTTGTTTTCATCCTTATTTAAGCCTTTCCTACTGCAATACAATATGCAAATCACCTGTAAGAATTGAATTTTCTTAGCTCCTTCTTTCAATTTCCCTTTTCACAGACTCCTTACTTTTTCATTGCTCTGTTTCTTCACGACTCATGAAAAAGTGCATAAACTGGAAGAGCTGTTTTGCTCGTGGAACCATCCTCTTTGGTGGTAAGGTGTATGAGGCCACAAATTGTGTTCCTTTAGCACCAATTCAATTTTAAATATACATGGTGTAAATATACATGGTAAATATACATTGTACACGGTTATATACATATATATATGTGTAAATATACAATATATGTAAATATATACAATATATGTAAATATGTAAATATACAATATACATGGTAATATACATTGTAAATGTACATGGTGTAAAACCACCACGATTCAACAGAAATAGACTGCATGGCTTGTATTTGTATCAGTTGTGATGGAGAATGATGGTTCAGATAGGATCTCCAGATCAGGAAGTCATTACCTAATTGCTGAAAACCGAGATGGAGTACCAGGGGAACTATCTCTATTTCATATATACCTCCCTAAGCATACCAATCACTTTCTAAGATGGGATATTGAGGCAAATGGCTTTCTTGGTCAAACTCCATATGCTTGTTTTTATAAGAAGTAAATCACTTAAGAAGCAAATGCTTCATGGAGTGAGGTAAATTTCCCCAGAACTTGATTTCAGAGGAAAAGAGCAGAAAAAGTTCTGCTGTTAAAAAATTCCCTTCCAAGGCATCTCTTTATTTGATTACCTCTCGGAAGTGCCTGTACACAAATGCACACATCATGGGGAATAAACGAGAACTGAATCAGATGGGTGTCCTGGTAATAGAAGACACAGAGAAGGTGGAATTACTGAATGCCTTCTTTGCCTTAGTCTTTATTTCTGAGGATGGCTCTCAGCAGCCCCAGACCTCAGAGGTAAGAGAGGAAAGCTGGAAAAAGGAAGACTTTCCCTTAGTCATAGAGGGTCAGGTTTGAGGTTAATTAAACAGACTTAACACCCATAAATCCGTGGGCTCTGATGTGATACACCCATGGGTGCTGACAGAGCTGGCAGATGTTGTTGCTCTGCTGCTCTCCATCATCTTTGAAAATCATGGAGGATGAGACAGGTGCCCAGGGACTAGAGGAAGAGCAATGTTTCTCCCATTTTCAAGAAGGGCAAGAAGAAGGACAAGGGAAACTATCAGCCTCAATCTCCCCTCCAGTCCTGGAAGATGATGGAACAGGTCATTCTGAAGATCATCACCAAGCATGTAGAAGAAAAGAAGGTCATTTAGTGTAGTGAGAACAGATTTACCCAGGGGAAGTCGCGCTTGACCAATCTGATAATCTTCTATGATGGCATGGCAGGATGAGTGAATGAGGGAAGAGCAGTGGATGTTGTCTACCTCAAGTTCAGCAAGGCTTTTAACACCGTCTCCCATAACATCCTTATAGGTAAGCTCAGGGTATATGGGTTAGATGAATGAACAGTGGGGTGGATAAAGGACTGGCTGAACGGCAGAGCTCAGAGGGCTGTGATCAGAGCTCAGGAGGTTGTGATCAGCTGAGCAGAATCTAGTTGCAGGTCTGCAGTCAGTGCATTCCCCAGGGATCAGTACTGGTCCATTCTTATTTAACCTTTTATCAATTACCTGGATGAAAGGATCAAACGCACCCTCAAGAAGTTTGCTGATGGTGCTGATGGGGGAGTGGCTGATACACCTGAAGGCTCTGCTGACATTCATTGGGGCCTTGACAGGCTGAAGAGTTGGACAAAAAGAAGCCGAATGAGGTTCACCAAGGGCAAGTGCAGAGTCCTGCAGCTGGGGAGGAATAACCCCGAGTACCAGCACAGGCTGGGGGCTGACCAATCTGAAGTTTCTCATGTTCCAAATGTATTTTTCTTCCAATCTCTTCCTTTCAGAAACATGTCACAATGGCTGTCATTGATCCTTTCAGAGCATCACAGATCTTGCAATCTTGAAAAACTCCCAAATCAAAACATTCAAAGCCTTGAAAATTCAGTCTCCAGAATGCACAAAATATGGAGTCCTTCCTGGCATATAAGGAGAAGCTTGGTTATATTGAAACAAAAGGCTGCTGTCTAGTGTTTTCTTGCAGTTTCTATTATAAAAACCATCTGGTCAAAACCAGATGAAGAAATGCCAATTTACAAGCAAGTTACAACCAGGATGCAACTCGAAATGCTTTTGTCCTTTATTACAGATTGCCCAGTCACACTTCACTAGGCTTGATTTCACCTTTGTGTCTAAATTATGGTTCTCCCTTGAAGGAGCCTGGTTAGCTTGCCTGGCTTTCATCCTGTTAGCAATGGACCTAGAAGTTTTATCTTTTTTTGGAAAGGCATTTGATTATAAATGTAAACTGATTTTGAGGCAATTTGATGGTCATCAGTTTGAAGGAACACACACAGTTGGTTGTGATTGTGATGCCACTAGGCATTCCTGTGAATTTGGGATGTCCTGTTTATTTGACTTATTGTGGAATGTAAAAGTTCTTATTTGCGTAGTAAATTTTAAAAATTTGCTATGACATGTTTATCAATGTTTATTCCTAACTTCTTCAGAATATTTCTTGTTCTCCTTGCTGTTTTATTAGCCACAATGTTGTACTGACTTTAATAAATATAAGTAAATGACATAATTTTATTAAATGATTTTATATTTTAGAACATACATATGTTTATATCCTGATGAAGATCAGCAGAAATTTGATCATCCTTAAACAGCACTATCTGACTTGGAACAGGTTAGCATAAGTGAGAAGAAAACTGTGTTAAAATTAAAATGCAATACTTTAAAATTAAATTTGAAAGTTAATCAACTTTATTATGTCCTGTGAACACTTACATTGCAGGAAAGGCTCATTACTTTTACTGAAGGAGCTCTCATCTTAAACTCCTAAGAAAAAAGTAAATACTCATATTATTGCTTGGCCTGTATTGGGGGACTTGAGCATATCCCTGGCAGGAAACTCACTGTGTAGATTTAGTTTAGTGGCTTTCCCCACAAGGGAAAGTATAATGTAACTTTTTTTTAAACCAGCCCGGTAGTAATAACTTGGGTGCAGATATCCAAAGTGATATGCATAATTCAGAATCCACAGTGCTGAGTTAGTTTCCCTCCTGCTGTCCAGCCTTACAAAAAAGGAAATCTTTTTTCAAAGAAATCAATTTACTTTGGTAAAAATTCTCAGAAATTCTGGATTTTCCCTTGCTTTTTGTCAGGATGTGAAGTTTGCCTTTATAGCTTCCCACATTTTCTGTGAAGCCCCAAGCCAGCTCTGCCAGTCTGGCTATAAAGCTGTTACCCAGCTGTCAGCTTGTACAGTGGTACTTTTAACAGCTCTGATATCTCAGGCTAAGTCTGTTTAGGCTTCCAGGAAAGATGTGTTCTGCCTTGGATGTGCTCAAGTGCATGTCAGCTACTCTTTACTGGCTATCAACATATCTATTCCCTTCTAGTCGAGAGACAAGAAAGGGCAACACTTCAAGCAAAACCTCCATTTATTCACTCCTAAGTCTTGCGCATTGCCTAATTCTTAATCTTTATATCTTTTCCCTTTTTCTCCACTTTTTCTGCTTGGTCTGTGTCCTTCCTCTGCCCTTGTTCAAGCACACACATTACTGCACAGGAGGCCATGCTGCTACCCCCATAGCATGGCCCCAAAAAACAAAGATTCTTCTTCTCGTCTCCCCTGGTTTTGGAATTGAAATTAGTCCTCCCAAGACTTTCCCTCTCATAGTAAGGAATGAATCATAGCTTTAAAAAACACCCCAAAGCCAAAGAAAGACTCACTTTCTCACATAACTGCAGTAACAAAGGATTTAAAAAAAGATTTTAAAAAAAGAGAAATAGCAGAATATTCATATAAAAGTGGAAACACAGCTGCAATATGTCAATAGTGGATTTCATGCTGGAAGAAATAAAGATCCTTTTGGAAAAAAATATAAAAAGTATTGTTAAATTTAGATCTTTTTAAAAAAGAAAAATCTGTTACATTATAATGGCCATTTATAATTGGGGGAATCTTTAAATGTTCTTTACCTCTAGTTTTTTATTCCTTCTTTTACATAAGGACAAGTGTTTTATGTCACCAAATTACAATAATTTCTCATTTCAATAATTTTTACATGTACATAAACCCTTGAGAAACACTGACAAAATGCGTACATGAGTCCAATTTAATATCAAATTTCAGATGCAGAATATAAGTCAGCCAACTAATTAAGTACATAGTTGGCTTGAAGTCAGGGATAACTTCATTGACCTTAACAATCCTATTAGCACGTTTACCTTGATTTTAAACCCACCAATGTCTCATTAAAATAAATGACACTGCCTATGCAGACTCTTAACAATAGACTTTTAACTCACAGCCCAGGCAGATATACATGATTAATCTTTGGTGGGTCAAGACCACAGTATCCACTATCTGAGAAATTTATCTCTTATGTCCAATAAGTTATACAATTAAGTATAATTACACATTCCCATGTCTGGACCTACTTAAAAAATACATATTCTTGCTTTGGAAGAGTATTGAAATAATCTATTTAGCTTGTACAAAGAATATATTTTCTTTTCTCATGCTGCACAAAATCTTCCCTTCATCAGACACTGACCAGGATTCCCCTCTCCTACATCCTTTCTTAGAGATCTTTTATATTTGCAACAGAGATCTTTTATATTTTTTTTCTATGAAAGAAAAATACTATAATGATTTCAAAGGAAATGTACACTTGTTTCAGAACTTCCAGAACATATATTTCATACCTTGCAGTGTGAGTGCTTTTACAGCTTTGAAATCTACAGCTTTTTAATGACTCTTTCTAGTCACTTATTGCAGTCATAAATTCTGTAACATTGGATGGAACATTTCTAGGTGCGTTGTCAGATAGGAACTCAATAGTTTAATGTGCTGTGCTCTTTACATAATGCACTGTGCTAACAATCAGATGGAATTTCCTAATTAAATGTGGTACAAGTTGTATAATGCAAGGGTTAGTAAATCTGTGTTACTGACTCGGGAGCAAGGCATGTTAAATTTTAAATGATGATCACTGGAAATTGAAACATAGCATTTGCAAGTTTAAAAATCAAGAAACAATCAATTAAATGTAGGCTTAATTTCCCTTTTAAACTCACAGAAGGTATGCAGGTAAGAAGCCTAGTATCTTTTTCTCACAGCTCTGATTTTTACCCAGCTATTTATCATTCCCTTTCCAAGAAGCTCCTGAAAGCAAGCAGGTACAAAAATTCCGAGTATTCAAGCTACAAGAGAAGCTTGGAAGTGCCCAAGTAAGTAGCAAGAGAGGTGGGAATTCTTCGTACTTATTGATACTTTGTGGACAATTGTCATTAATAATAGGTAAAAATTCAATGGATAATCTGTTCACTCACAGTATCAAAAGAATGCACATGCCACACAAATGCCATTTAAACCAAATCATATTAGAAGGATTGCATAAAAAAGCACAGAGCCATTATGTTTTAGCAATGCAACATATAATTTAACCTGATGTAACTGAAAGTTAGGTTTCCTGTTGGATGGGACAAGTATGTGCTACAGGAGATGATACTAATGGAAATGGTTATCTGTGGCGTGCGGGTGGGGTGGCTCCCGCGGAGCCCACCGGCACCAGTCACGGTCTTGGAGTTCTTGTACGGTGGGATCTCCTCCACCACAGTCCCTACCGAAGCTCACGCAGGCACTGTCAGCACAGTCCGATTGCAAAGGAAGAGCTGTAGACTCTTGCCTCAGGTTAAAGGATTTATTGTTAAGAATCCGGGGGGCAGGGTGACGAGGGGTCAGGAGCAGTCGAGGAAGGGAGAGGCAAGAGCCAGGGAGAGGCAAGAGCCTCGAGCACTGCTGTGCAGTGGGTTAAAAGGGGAAAGGTTTGGGGAGGAGTTTGGGGTACGGAACCAATGGGGGTACAGTTTAAGGGGACTGACAATTAGGGGTACAAATTATATTATCTAAGGGGAGGAACAACTAAACTCAATAACCAATCAGCAATACTTAATAGCTCAAACAAAGGCGAACTTTCTAGAATAAAACCATATAAGTAACGCAGGGGAGGGGAGAGCGCAGCCCAATCTGGTAGCTGGGATTTTAATATCAGCCTCAGCCCAGTGGGCTGCCACAGTTATCTTAATTTTTTTAATCCATGTGCATTGATATTATGGATTAGAGTGTGAATTTTAGAGTGAACATGTCTGAAACAGCATGAGTATACATAACACAAATCTATTCATAAGAACTTAGATTTGATGGCTCTAATAACAAGGCTCTTACAAGGACCATTTTTTTCTGCAGAAATTAGAGGTGTTTATATCGACATGAATAAAAGTGAAGTAGGAGATTGTTCTTCTGATGCATTAATTACTAATTTTCTCATTACTAGGATTTTCAATAGCTAATCAAGAAATTAAGTAATTAACTTAGTCTGTATTTACTTATTCTTTCATTACATTTGACTCAGGCTTGCACAACAACAATCCTGTGGTATGCCAAAGCACTGGAGATGCAGTAATGATTTGTGTATTTGCATATGTATATGAGTTTATATATGTTTATCTGTGTGCTCAGGTGTATTGACTGATGTTTAACTCCCTTGCACTATCTGAAAAGAAATATTTGAAAGGTAAGGGTTTACTTACTTAGGTAAGTAAAGAAGATTAAATGCAGAATAAATTTTGCTCACAGATGGACAAACATTATATTTACATAATATTAATGCTATCAATGGCAAGTATTAACTGAATTTTTTAACCTGATCTATTAACCAAAAAAATTGCTAATATAACTGAGTATTTGGAACGTTCTAAGATGACTTCCAAAGACCCTGTTGAGCTTTAGATAAGGTCTTCAAAAAAGTGAAATGGTGTTGACATTCATGGCATTTTTATGCTATCCTATTGAAAAAGCTGTGGGCAGTTTGCAGTGCCAGGCCCTTTCAGTAATCTTTGTATAATTTATATATATATGTGTGTACCTATCTATCTTTAAAAATTCAAGATGCTTGTGATAATTATTAAAGATGAAGGTACAATATTTTAGACTATAATGTTGTGGTTAAGATACATTAGTACCTGAGATATCATCTGGTCACTGTCACTAAATGTCCATTCCTATCTAAGAAGTTATGTGTCCAGTTGGCAGTATTTTATTTTCCCTACAGAAACACCTTAATTTCTTAAGGAGCACCTCTGAACTATTGTACTGTTGTTTTTCAAATGTCTACATAAGGCAAAACTTGCTGTTATTGAACATTTAAATAGACACTCTGTGTAAGCTTTAAAGAACAGCTACTGTTCTTAGTATGCTGAATGTGTTTTACTATTTATTATGTGGATTAATCTGCAATTTTTAAACATCAGCACAGAAGAGGTGAAAAGACAAGACAGCTGTCCTTCACAAAGGGAAAGATTTGTTTTCCACAGATCACGTGTATAATTATGCGTAGTGAAGGAATGTAGAGTAAAGAATAATTAAGAATTAATATTATAAAATAAAATACTGCACAATAATTCATGGCATATTAAACATATCCATAATTAGATGTTTCAGTTTAATGGGATAAGTCATAGGAAAGAATATTAGTTATAACACAATCACTGATCATGTACTGTGAAAAACTAACATTCTGAAAGACCATGAAAATGATTATTGCTAATGTATTTGCAAAAGCAAATGTGAATTTTCCCTAGGTTTCTTTTCACACAAGGATCCTCTGTATTCTATTGTAAAAAGAGGTGTGAAGGCTAAATACTATGTCAGTGTTTTTCCTGTGTGATGCCAGTAGTAGATGATAATGCCTTCTTTTGTTGTGAAGGAACAGATAAAGATAAATGAATATACTGTCATTATGCTGTACCAGCCATGATGACACCATTTCCATGTACTTGGATCAATCTCATTGCTTTTTTTGGTCAAAAAATTGTTTTTAAGTAACATTACTTGACTGCTACTCTCCTGTTCAGTAATATAACCTCATGAGTCCTGAAGAGTTTAGTATGAAGTCAGTTAATGAACAAGCAGAGGAGTTACTTGAGAAAGGACTTCTGCTGCATCCCAGGTGTTTTAAAAGATGTTAGATGCACCTTCTCAGTGCAGACTCTGCCTTTGAAATCTTGAGAGTGCTGCTGGCTGGAAGCTGCAAGTACACAGACCTTGCCTTGCCTTTCTGCTTTTTCCCAGCTGTACACTATAGATGGGTCTTTGCTCTCATTCAGCTCAGTATTTCTGCAGATTTTATGTATTTGCATTGTCGCATGAAAACAGGTGAGACTCATAACAAGGGGGCAAGATTTCTGGAAACAAGAGTATGATTACACAACAGGAATTGACATAAAATAAATTCTCCCTAGGAAGCTGTGTTAGGGCTTTCCATGCTTAGACCCTATGTGAGAATCACAGTTCTATCCTGATAGCTAAGGATATATTCCCTTCATCTGAGAAAATGGAAAGACAAAAATATTGGATGCTACCAGAGGAAGTTTCTTGATCAAGTTATTGTCAGAAGGCCTTGGAGTGTCTGGTGGTTTTTTTTGCTACAAAAGTCTCTTGAGGCAAATGACCAACTTGAGTCTGTCGTGGAAGGAAATCCTGGATAAGGTGGAGCTGGAACAACACAAAAGATTCAGCTGTTTTTGTAGTCTAGTGTTTCCAAGGAGGTGACAACTGCTGAAATCACTTGTTAATGTAGTAACACAAAATAGTCTCCACAATCACAGTAAGCTCCAGAAGTCCTTGGCACAATCTTCTAACTGGAAATTGTTGGCAAATAGCATTGAGCAATGGTAAGATGATGAAGGGGCAGTATTAAGGCAGTCTGGCTAAATTATGTGACCTGATTGTTTCAGTCTTTCACTCACCAAATTAAAAAAAGAGCCTTTCCTTGTATTAACTGATAGTGAGTTCATTTTTGAAATGAAAAACTTGAGAAATAATTGCAGAATAGTCCTATAAAGAATTTAATAGCTTTTGTTAATAACAGAAGTTTTACCCTGTGTTCAGGGCAAAACGCTGTTACACTGCAAAGACCTCTGCAGAACAGATTGTGAAATGAAAGCTAAAACTAATATTCATAGCCTATAAAACTTACAATATTTGTTTTGTTGCCTCAGAACTGCATGGAAGTTATGTATATTAGTTTGCTAGGAAATACTGGGACAATATTCTACATATCCTTTTACATGATAGTATTTCTACCAATCTCATTTAATCATTACTAAAATATGATCCATCATGCAAATAATTATTTTAATTATAGGGAGGTACATGGTCATTTCATGTAAAATAATTTCAGCAGCAAGCAGTTCTTTAGCTCAGAAGTCTCTGCATTTAACAGCAAATTCTTCAATGAAGCATAAAGTTGTTCTCTTAGGAAGAATGGTCTATATGTAAGGTTAAATTACTTTTCAACATAGAAACATCCCAATTCTCGTTTCCAAGGCACAGACACAACATGAGACAGTCCTGTTCTCTCTCAGGGTGAAACTGCAGATTTCCTTCCTGGTTTAATTTCGGAAGTCACATGCAACAACCTTGGCCTCCTGAGTACTGCTGAACCCACTGTAAGTAATTTGTAACTTGAGCAATGTTTCACATGTTTTAATTTTATATTGAAAAACAAAGATCATTATTTTTAATAAAACAGACATGGTTCAAGCAAAAGAACATTTAAGAAATGGCATTCAGATACTTGTATCACAGCCTATTCATTCTACCAAGTATAATCTTTAGCAGAAGTAAGTGGTTTTGGTTGAGATTCAACGAAGATTTTGCAGAGAGGGTTACTCAGATTTCAGACTGGGAGTGAGGAAAGCAATACAGTTCTGGGACATCTTCCACAAGAGACCTAATGAGACCCGCATCCTGACACTTTTAAAAAAGAATTTGCCCTTTGTTTTTCTAGCTCTCCTGAACTAAAGAAAATAAAATATAGAGGCACTTCATTCTGCTGGGGAGTTCTTGGATCTGTTTCATAGAATTAGTATATCCCCACGTTCTGCACAGGCTGTAGAAATAATTCTGAATGCCTCAATACCTTCCAGGAGAATGTCCTAATAGGAGCTATGTCATCTATTATCAGAGCTCAAACAAAATCAATGTCTGCTGTCAAAAATTATTCCTTCCCTGTGGCTGTGCTCCTCATTCTTCCATCATCTGTAAATTGTGGGGACACAGGCCCTGTAACTATAAGCTGTGAGAAATAATAGTGTTGCAGGGGTACTTTGGCTCCCAGAGAGGCAGAGGCTTGGGTTTATTCTCCTCAGTGAGCAGCTGGCAAACTCGGGTCTCTCACAACTGAATCAGTTTCCATTGGCCAAATAAGGTCTGACCTCTCACCTTCCTTCTCTTGGCCTTGGCTGATGTGACATGTGCTCCTCCTCAATGAATTATCCATGGCTGCAGGACCAGCAGGGCCAGCCTTTCTTCAGACCTTGTGTATTAAGCTCTTCTAATATTGACACTGCTTGCATTGACAGCACTGTGGGTTTGCCAGGAGAGTTTGTTGGGACTTCCTTGAATGAGCTAAGCAGAGTGAGAATTTAAGATTTTGTTGGTCTAACTGGTGGACACAAACCAGTGGGCCAAAGCAATATACTTGCAAAGATATTTTGTGCACAGACACAACCAATGTGAACCTCGTAGAAATAAGCAGAAGAGCACCAAAAGAAGTGTCTGTGGGTAAAATGTTTTGTCATTAATGCTGTAAGATTAAAACCAGGCCAGGTCCAAATCCTCCTCCTTCCTACAATCAACTCTTTTTTTCTGCCAGCACAGTTAATGGCCCACATGTTTCATGCCTTGGACAAAACCTTAATGCCTTCTCCACCTGCCTTCCTGCCAACCTGTGTTGCCCACAGCCCCTTGGTACTGCAGCTGCTGTGAGAGTTGTCTATGTCCAAAGTCTCCAGCACTTATTGGAATCAGGGAGGGAAACAGAAAAGGGTGAGAAACTCTCTGAACCTTGTCAGAGAAGCGTTAGGGTTTAATTTGTGTTGGGCAACATGAACGTTACAAAATTGCTCTGCTTTTATCTCAGCCTAATACGAATTTGTGTCGCAAAATGTCCTTTCAATACTCTTTACAGAAGAGCATGTGTGCATGGGCTTATGGTCTCAGAGGAGCATGTTAACAGACACTTAATGCTCACATATAAATACCTATATTTGGAAAACTTATGACCTTTAATTTGGTACTTACTTTGCTTCTTGCTTTTATTAAGGATTTTTCATGATGTCACAGTTAATTGAACACAAGATTAATTCAATCACCACTTTATGAACAAGAGAAATCATGAAAAGTAGGCCAGAGTTTTCAGAGAGCAGCAAAGAATTTCCTGATTTGGCTTGCCATGCACTATTTTATGGCAAAATTGATCGACATTCTTCTGGTTACTATTTATTTGAATACTAGCTTTCTAGCAGAGACTAAACAAATTATAATCCCTACAGAAACCTGAGCTGCTTATATTAAAGTCAGATGGGATGTAAAATGGAGAGTTTCTGTTATTTTTGGCTCAGTAATATGCAATTATGGTAATTTCCACCAGCATACTCACTCAGTGCCTTGTGCTTTTGTGACAAAACAGAAAAGGCCTTTGCCTGGCTGTTTCTTTTCCATTAGTGACAGGATGACTTAAACATGTTAATGCAGTCTAGAGACTTTCTGTCTCAGAGATAGCTTTTCTTGCACTTGTGAGATAGAGGAAATGTGTGGAGGGGTTTTATATGCCAAGCTCTTTATTATGCACAGGGGCACATAGGTACATGAACACAGCGGCTGTTATTCCTCCCCAGTGGCCAACATCTTCCTCAATTTAATGGCTGACTTCTAGAAAGAGGTTGCTAAAACCTTGCTAGTAGCTGCAGGTTTAGCTAAATTCAGCTGTTTCTTAGTAGCAGCTCAGAAAGCACTGACAAGAGGAGCACAGAGAGCAGTAGGGAGCCAGGGTACTCCTT
Source organism: Grantiella picta (assembly GCA_013397955.1). Taxonomy (NCBI): domain Eukaryota; kingdom Metazoa; phylum Chordata; class Aves; order Passeriformes; family Meliphagidae; genus Grantiella; species Grantiella picta. The sequence goes on along the minus strand of VZRM01001799.1, from coordinate 558,723 downwards.
TGTCCCCTAGTTCATTAAACATTCCTATGAACATCAGGTATGGGTGAAAGAGACAAAGAGACTTTTACCAGAACCTCCAAAACTCTACTAAGAACAACAGTGGTTTCAAAAGTAAATAAAAATAATTTAAGTAACTTCTTTGTTACATGTATGTGACTAGATCGGTTGAAAAAATGTTGTAGCATGAAAGTTAAGGGATTACTTTTTATATATTTCTATCCTTTACTATCAGCTTGGCAGGGATAATAAGTGAGAAATAAGTAAACTTGCTTTGCATGCTGGTGGAGAGGATGTTGTATTCCTTCTGCTTGTGCTACCAACATGTGAAGCAGGAAATGCTATACCGTATTTGCAAGAAAAAAATGAGATCTTATAACTTTTATTTCTGTTTAGCATAGAAAGTGAGAGCAAACAAAATCAGAGCAGAATTAAGCTTTTTTCCTTCACGTAAAAGAAACAATATGTACAGGAGATGTGTAACATCTTTTCCAGACTTGAGATTCTTATTAGATTTTCCAGAGCTATCTAAGTAATAATATTGTTTCTATTGTGATATGCATCATTAAATAGAGAACTTACAGTTTGCCTGTAATACACATTTCCTGAGTCATAATTGTCATTAGCATGAATTGTAACTTTTCATGTCTCAGAACCTTCATTCATTTGAACTGCTGATATTTGGTAGCACCTACTGATGATTTGCAACATAAATATTGTAGAAAGATATTATTTTTTCCTTTAAAAAAATGACAATCAAAATTGCATATTGAAACATACCTAAGGCTAGAATTCATGTTTATTCAGCAACTGGCATCTACCTCAGTGGACTATAATTAATTTATAACACATAATAAAATAGTTTACAACATTAATATGTCATTCAGATAAGGGGGTAGTAAGTTCTGTGCTTGCCCAACCAGGTGGTCATCCATGCCACGACAGAAAATACAAGGTTCAAGATGGATTGTTTGCTATGTCTAAATCTTCACCTCCCTTAGGCACTTGAACTATTTTCAAGTTTATGAAAATTATGTGATGGGTAATGCACTGACAAACTGGCAACTGGGCTTTGCAAAGTACCAAACCCTTGCTCTTGAGCAGGGTAATTACACAGACAGGGTGAAGCCTTGACTGCATTACCAATGTACCTTTTGCCAATAATACAAGTACTATGTAATAGCTTTGTGAATTTTAAAGAGCAGTGTCATTGCTGCACACTGCATCTTGTCACTGTGTGGAGATGAGTGTAAACACACAGCAACTTCAAGTGAAAAATAGCTAAGTTCAATTTCCCATCTCCAAGCACTGCTGTCTCAGAAAGACAACTTTTCACAAGGGATGTTTCTGATCATGACTCATCAGCTGGCTGAATAAAATCTAAACAGATAAGAGAAAAAATACTTTTATGCAACTTAATGTCTATGAGAACCCACTAATTCTGCTGCATATTATTGCAAAGTTTGTGTAAGACCTCTGTTATTAGGTTGATTCAGCTGAGAGGGATGTGATATTTTACTTTTATGACTCTGTATAATCTTTTGCCCTGAAGTTGAAAATGCATTGTCCCTTGACTCACAATAAGGGATGAATTACAAGGTACGGCTGCCAATTTTCCAATACACACAAGATGAGGGATATAAACAATCATTTCCTCATAACAGCAACATGAACTAAACTGGGTTCATCAAAACCAAAGGAAAACCTGCAAAACAGCATAACTAATTTTTCTCACAGACTGTGATTCAGTACCTCCTTTGGGTCCCATATTTGAAATTTTGGTTATAAGAAATGCAGCATTCATTTCTATAAGCCATTAGCCTATCAATGCCAAGTCTGAATAGCATTAATCTATGAATATGCACACTTTTGTAACTATATGCATGAACATCACACATGCATATGTTTTCAGCATTATAAATTAATATTCCACATAATATGAAAATTCAGAGCCATAATTTCTTAACCTCATGTATCTTTCTCTGTGATTTCTTTTTTTAATTGTAGGTTTAACATTCAACAGTTCTGCACGTTAAATCAGAAAGATCTTTCTTTTGCCCCAAGTTCAGCTTCTGTTTAAAATGACAAGAACTCTTCGAAATATTTCCCTTTTCCTGAGAACGTTAATCCTGTGTTGTATTTCAAATGTTGCTGCAACAAAACTAAAACTCAGACATGTTTATTGGGTGTCTTAGAGCTTTGTTTTAATTACATTTGTAGTTAGAGTCTTCAGGGTTGAAAACCCTTATGTCTTCACCACTTTTGTCTTTGTGGTTTGTCAAAGTAAAAATTCAAATTGCCCTGTAAACTGAGACACATGGAGAAAAATGATACCTTGTAGATCAGTAGGGGAAGAGCTGGCTGTATAAATACAGCCATACACAAAAATGCATGCATGCTAGTGCCTATACACTCAAACCTTGGGAAAATTCCACCCCATCTTTTTCTCTGCCTTCACTGTACATTTTCAGGAGTAGCAAACGTCATAATTTTCCACCATGTTTGACCCTGCAGTGTCTCTGTGTCTATGAAAGGGTGTAACCTTCCTTCATTATTACTCATAGGGACACAATATTATCCACGGCATCTTTTCCTTGCTTAACAGGAACTGAATTCTCCATGAAGAACAGGGTTTCTCCTGAGGAGAAGAGGATGAGAAAAATGATTCACAAGTCAGAGTGAAGGTGAGCCTTAAAAGGGAGCTAAAAACCAAGACCAAAAGTAGTAATGAAATTTGAGCTACAAGCCATAGCACTGCAGACAAATAGGAAGCAAAGGTTTTTGACTATGAGGCTATGGTTGGTCTGAAAAGAAGACTCCAAAATAACAAACTGAAAGAAGAGGTTAGAGCAGGGGTGTGAAGTGACTAACCAGGAAAACGTGGTGACAAAAGTGGGGAGACTGATAGGATCCAGTGAAAAAGGCATTTTGGAGGAGGTGAAGTTAGAAGGATTAGAAAAAAATCCATAAAATCAGATAATCCACTAACAAAAATCCAAAAATAGAAATCCAATAATATTTCCAGATAAAGAAAAGAAAGGAAAGGAGATAATTATTTAAGCCACCTTTCCTTTTTAGCAGGCCAAGATGACAAAATCTGCCAAAACCTTTACAAGATGCAACATTGAATCAATTTTTACTATTAAATTTTATGTTCAAATTTTATTACTTCCAAATCTGGGAATTTGGAAGTAATATATTCCCTTCACACTTATAAAAAATAAGAAACATCATGCAGAGCAAAGATCAGTAGGCAATTTTGGAAAAGACTACCCAGGCAAAAAACAACAAGTGCCATATGCCTTCTGACATGCAGCAGAGACACGGATGAGCAGCAGGAATTTCACAGTCCAGTGCATAGAGGAGGGTCTTATGGAAGAGATCTTTTACTAGGTCACTGTGCAAGTGATTGTAAAATGTTGCTTGCAAAAGTAAGGAGGAGAAAAGATACTGTAGGTGCCGGTGATACATTGGGGAAATGCAAACAGGAAGTTGAGATTTGAATGTTTGCCTTCTGCACACACAAATTGTCATAGCACCAACAGCTGTCTGGGTCAGCTCTTGTAGTGATTCTCATAATCAGGCTAATTTTTGTGAAGCAACAATTTATGGCTAAGATTTTTGTTTTAGGGTGAAAAGAAGAGGGCAGAGTAAGGGGCTGAAGGAAGCAAGCTGAGTGATGAAAAGAATAATGACAGGATATTTGTGTTTCAAAAGGCATCCCCTTCAAGCAAAGTTGTTTTACCTAAACTTGTTTGCAAGCTCCATATGGGGTCAAACAGAGACCTAAATGCTGTAATTCCTGGCAGAGAGGCAATGTGGAAAATTCTCTACCATTGTGGAATTCTGGATGTGCAAGACGTAATGATAACAAAGCACTAAGAGTAAATAATATCACTATACCCTTTAAGATCCAGTACTGGTAAGGTAAGCAGGACCAAAGTTTGGGCACAAGCATTTGTACATGCAAATATCTGCATCAATGAAGCTACAGTAGGAGGCAGTATTTTGCATAATTTTGTAGATGTTCTCAAATTTTACCCAGAAAAAGTTTGTAAGGTTTGTATTTAACTCCAGCACTCATTTAAAAAAAAGGTTTTCCAGTAAATAGCATCTTCCAAGTAAAATCTTCCAGGTAAAAATGATCAAGCTAACAATACTCTTCATTCAAATACATTCACTTTTCTCATCTCAGGTAAGAAGCCAGAGAAAAGAGCCTTTCTTTATAGTCAGCAATGACATTTGAACTAATTATAACTACCTTTACAGACTTTGTTTTTTCATCCAAACTTCCACAGATATGAGGGAATTTTCCCTAAGAAGAAAAAGAACATATTTCTCAGAAGCTGTGGTTCATAGCTTCTTCCACCCATGACTTCAACATAGCACTACCAACGAACAATGTCATAATCAGCCAGGATCATCCCTCTATTCCCTGCAAAAACATTACCATGTTTGTTTACATGTTCAGATGGTTTCTGTGTATGTCTTATTTTATTGGCAGTTCTAGAAAGGGCACATTCTCTAGTGATGACACACTCTTGGATCCTGCCCCAAAAATGCATCAGACTGCACAGGATGTGTTGTTATCTGCTCTGTAACACATAGGCAGTAAATTAACTGCTATCAGACAGATGACAGACAGCTAAATTGAATGTTTGCATATACTTTTCTTTAATTTGCTGTGTTTCTTGATACCTATCTTTTCTGATATTGCTCCCATATCAGATGTGAGCAGATTAAGTCTGTCAGAACAATGGGGAAAATTATTATAGATTGCAAAGTTACAGCCCTCCATCAGTGGCAGGCACTTTTCAAACTAATGACTTGCAGTGTGTATTACACATATTCAAAAGCCCTCATTTCATGGTTCTACAACTGTGTTTTATCTTACTAAAAAAAAAAAAAGAAGATTCACAGCTTTCTCAAATATGCCAGCAATTTCTCTGAGTCCTTGAGGAGCCTAAAAAATTGTATCTGAAAGTGTGATACTTCTATGAATGCACAGAATTTTTTTGGAAGATTTTTATGACTTTTCAATTCAGTACAATTGGATTCCTTACACAAAATGAATTTCAGTATGTACCTGAAGCTGAAAATTGTAAAAGCAGAGAGTATAATTTGGGAAAATTATCCTTTCAATCAAAGTTAGTAAGTAAGGAAATCCAGTAGTCAGAAAAAATGCCAACTTCAGACACTCTGTGAACACTAGATGACATTTTCAGTATGTCTCCCAGCTATTAGCTAACTGAAAAAAGTCATGCTCCTGTAATATATGCCAGCTTTTATATAGATGTCACTCCAAGAATTTACAAATTCCACTGAAATTTCTTATTACTGTGTCACCTGTCATGGAAAGCACAATGCTGGTGCAGAATCCAATAACATGAATGCATGTTAATATATAAAAGTCTCTGTCCTCCTTTTTCAGGACACAGCCATGTTAGGTTTTACAGCCATCCTGATGTCTGTCTACACAGCAAAAAGAAAAAACCCACCAACTGTGATTTGTTACTTCATCATAAATGTGAACTATTGCAAAGTGCAAGTAAGCAGAAATGTTATGGTGAATAATTACACTAAGGAGGCCTGTTAGTAGCAATTATTTCTGGATGAAGAGGAGTTTCTTGAATTACCATGCCTTATGGTGGTTTGTACTTAGTTTACAAAGGTGATTTACCTAAAGGATAAGCAGCGTTAAATTCTTGTAGAACATAACTGTGTGGTGAACACGTTTGTACCTTATGAAATACGTTTTTAGGTTCCCTGAAATATTCTCCAGAATCCCGCAGAGTTGTGGAGGGCCCAGTCCTTGTAACAATGATGGTGGACAGAAAAGCATTGCAGAGGCTAAGGCAAACATTCCACAGACCAGAAAGCTGCATTTTACAAAATGAATACTTAAGACAGCTTTGTACAACATCTTTTAACATGGTGTATTTTAGACCAAATATATACAGACTTGCTGTGTCCATGTTGTAATCTGTATCTTTTATTAAAACACTCACTTTCATGTTTCTGCACCCTCTGTGCCCTACATGGTCAAGAATATATATGCCTTATTGATAGGTGACTTTCAACTTTCTTTCCCCCCTGCCCTCCTCTCATTGATATTTGGAAAACCTCCAGTCTGTGTTTCTATTGACTTTTGTGGGGAGAAAAAAATTCTCTTTCCTTGCATGTCCACTAAATTATGAATTATTCAAGTACTATACTTAAATATATTGTCCATGTTTTTAATTCACAGTACATTAAATGCTTTAGTGACATCAATCTACTTTATTGTACTGTCCTCAGATCCATCAATGAGTCAGATTTCAGCGACACAGATTTGCAACAACCTTGAGTATGCTATTTCTGTACAGTAAAACAAAGAAAGATGATTATAAAGTAAATTTTTGTAGAAGATGATCAACAATCATACAGAGTAAAGATTCAATTAAAAAATTATAAGAGAGATTTGTTCTTTGATGTAAAAATCCCCGAAGTCTATATACTGATCATCATTAGCCTTGACAAATTCATTGGGATACACTAGATAACCTCATTAGCTAAGCACAGTTTACCTCAAGTCACAGATGCTTTTGCAAGGTTAAAACTGATAATCACTTTTGGTTTTAAGTCTGAGGTTGTAAAAAAAGGCTTTCAATTTCCCTTAGGTCAAAAGTGGAGGATTTCTTCTTTTATAATGTTTATGCTTTGTTCTTCTGGAAGTAAAAATCTAAACTTTGGCAAGGAACGTGGGAATTTAAAATTAATAACATCTCTTCTTCTCAAAATATTTCTCTTGATTTTGTAGTCATGTACTTGATAACTCATAAAAACAATAATAATTTCAGTGCCAAAGTACAAATAAGAAAAAACAGCCTGAGGTAGATGTTTTTCAAAGATACAGATAATACAGAAACTGAAATATGTGAGGGGAAAGGAAGGATTGTTGTTGTCATGTGAGGGCACATGAAGGGCAGTGATTAAACACTGGAATAAAGGGGCAGATGTCAAACATTTACCAGCATGCAACACAGAGGACTTCTAAAAACTCAACATGTTTATGTTGCCCTACGATAACTCATCTCTCAAGCAAATATGGTAAGTATGAACAAATCAGCAGTTATCTTCAAAATGTCTTCAGTGATGGATGGCACAGTTTTTCTTTACATCACTCCTTTTAGCACTTCTGTTGATTTTTTTTTAATGAAAGAAATAATTTGAATGCAATCTCTTATATTAGAATTGCACTATGAGATGAGAAAAGAATCTTCATGCAGATATCTTTGTGATTTCTTTTCATATTCCTTGGTACATATTCATTACATAGACTTAATTGGTTCTACTTCCTGTGCTGAATTGTGAATGTATCCTCATGGATTCACTGCAAGTGTCTCCATGTAATATTGCTTTCTGCCTTTGTGCATTAGTTCTCAAGTATCTTGGGCTAGAAGCTGAAGTCACATTTGTGCCATGATAAGTGTCCACAAGTTTATGGGTGCTTTGTACACCAGTCTGGAAGGGAACTTCACTTTCATACTGAGACACAGGGTTTGTGCAATGAGGTTGGTTTCTAGTGCTCTGAAGGCTGTTAACAAGCATTTATGTGCAACAGACATAAGAGTGGCTAGTGCTTTTTTATTCCTGTGGAATGAGTGTTTTGTCACTCTGGAATGAGTGTTTTGTCACTCTGTGTTACAAAAGCTGAAACATTCACAGTCCTGTTTGGTGTTGGTAAGATAAGCAGTTTTCTAAGTTATAGGAAGACTTTACCCAAGCTTTAATTCTAGTGCTTTGTATATTTATTTGGAGAAGACCCAGTTCTGGAGAAATATAAGACAAAATAAGTCTAAAATATCCTTGCTTGTGTCTAGGTGGTATTAGGGAGCACCACTGGTAATCTGTGCTGATAAATATTTAGAATGGTCCTTGGCACCAGCTATTCACAGAACAAGTAGGGGATTCATGTGGAGCACGTTATCAATCCCAAAACACAGTTTGGGTGCTGCCAGCCACTTCTGAAGTGTAAAAGTGATTAAAATACATATGGCAGCTCATCTGATTAAACCTGGTTTTGTAAATAGATTGATACATGCTGCAGGACACCGGAGGAATGACTTGGCTGAAATATTGCTAAATGCCTTCTGAGAGGCCTACAATTGAGATAATCTCTCTGGCTGCGAACAAAAATTCACACTAAACCACTTTCTAAAAAGAGTTGTGATCCATTGCTAACGGGAAAACTATGAAATGGGCCTCTCACCCTTCCCATGAGACTTAATACTTCTGGAGTTAAAGAAAAGAGCATTTAGAGCAGTGTTTTTTTGCCACATATTCCATGGTTTTTTTTGAAGTCAGGCACAGATCAAGCTTTACACATGATCCAACAAGTAACACACACTTGGAAATCCAGAAATAAAAGCACATCATGTAACACTTGCTGATTACTGACAGACTTCATAGTAAAGCAGTAAGGAGTCACACTGAGACCTCACAAAATCTGACTGCTCTTTCTCCCATGTCTCTCCCACCTCATTTGCACACCAGGAAAGCTTTGCCACCAGGAGTCATTCGCCCTCAGTGTTATATCCATCTAATTTATCCACTCATCCCATGTGCTTGTAATCTCTAGTAAATTTATCTTTTGTTACTGGCAGAATTTATGAGCTGGAATTAGTCTACCTTTGTAATAGAGACTAGGTGGATATTTCTATGACAACATGCTATGAACAGTTTTCTGATGGACTAAAACCCTAAAAGTCACTCCAGTCATTTTGGAAAAGGAGATCAAAAATCCTTGGAAAAATTCCCATAAAACTATTGAAACTAATACTATTTTTAAGGTCTAATTTTGTAAAGACATTTGAGCAGTGCATTACTGAGTTTTTTGCTTAGCCTGTGTCCAGTGTTGGACTTGAATTTGGCAATAAAGATGAAAGCCTGCATTGGGTTTACCTGGCAAGGTTTTGGTAGGAGAGTGGGAGTGGAGTGGGAATGGCTTCCGTTAAAAGCTGCCAGAAGCTTCCAGAATTCTTCCAGGTCTTCCAGGAGAGCCAACACCAGCTACCTCCAGGATGGACCCGCAGCTGGCCAAGACCAAGCCTATCAGCAGCAGTGGGAAGAAAACTGAGAGTGAAGTCGAGCCTGGGCAGGAGGAGGGGGGAAGAGTTAGGGTTTTTTCCTTATTACCCTACTTGATTTGATTAGTAATAAACCAAATTAATTTCCTCAAGTAGGGTCTGTTTTGCTTGTGATGGTAATTGGTAAATATCTCGCTGTCCTTATCTTGACCCATGAGCCTTTGTTGTATTTTCTCTCCCTTGTCCAGTTGAGGAAGGAAATGATAGAGTGGCATTGGTGGCACTGGGCACCCAGCCAGGGTCAGCCTGCCACGAAGCCACAAAGGAATGGTGCCAGAAACTTGGGGCTTTAAGCAGGGAAATGAGGAATGAAGTTCTTGCAAACAGAAAAGTGACCTGAAATCAAATCTCTCCTATTACAGGAAGGTATTCTGATTTCCTCATAGTTTACAGGATACAGGTGTTAATCTGCTCTGCCTTGAGACTCTTACATCCCAAGTTTTCTTTAGAATCTAACTGGTAAGTGTGGTCTGCAAAAGACAAGCCAGTTTGGATCCTCCAGGTCTTTTTTTTTTTTCTTTTCTTTTAACCTAATGTAGTCTGAGAACAGCTACCTTGCCGCTTAGCATTACCAAAGTTTTAGTACATTCTTTGTTGTTCAGAAGCAATCTGGCAAGTGTACAGGAAGGAACATGGATGGCAATTTAAGAGCAGAGTATTGTTGAATCATAAAATGGTTAGGGTTGGGAGAGACCTAAAATATTATCTAGATACAATGCCCCTACCATGGGCAGGGAATCTTCTACTGAATCAGGTTACTCAGAGCCCCATCCAGCCTGTCTTGATTACTTCCAGGGATGGGGAGTCCTCAACCTCTCTGAGCAATCTGTTCCAGTGCTTCACCACCCTTATAGTGAAGAGATTCTTCTGTAAATTTAATATTAACCCACCTTCCTTCATCTTAAGGCCATTCCCCCTTGTCCTACCTCTACATGCCCTTGTGAAAAGCCCCTCTCCAGCCTTCCTGTGTACCCCTTTATTTACTGGAAGGGTGGTGTCCCTGAAGCCTTCTATTCTCCATGCTGAACAGTCCCACCTCTCTCATCCTGTCTTCATAGGAGAGGTGTTCTTGCCCTGTGATCAAGTCAGTGTCCCTCCTCTGAACTTGTTCTGACACGCTCTTGTCCTTCTAATTTTGGGGTCCCCAGAGCTGGATGCAACACTCTGGGTGGGGTCTTACAAGGGCAGAACAGAGGGAAAGACCTCCCTTGACTTGCTGGTCACAACTCTTTTGATGCAGCCCAGGATACAATCAGCTTTCCAGACTGTGAGTGCACATTGCTAAGTCATATCGAGATTTTTGCCGACAAACACCCCCAAGTCCTTCTCCCCAGGGCTAGTCTCAATCCATTCTCTGCCCAGCCTACATCTGTCCTTGTTGCCTGACCCCAGCCCAGGTACAGGACCTTGCACTTGGCCTTGTTGAACTTCATGAGATTCATGGAGGCCCACCCTCTCTAGCCTGTCAAGACCTCTCTGGATGGTATCCCTTCCTTCCAGCATGTCAGCCCCATTAGGTGCCTGATTAGGTGCCTATTCCATGGATGTTAATTTGTTCAGCCTTGCTCAATTCGATCAACTTTTTATTATTTGCTTGCCCACAATCAAATTGTGTAGTCCAACAGAACCCACATGCAAATCTGAATGCTCAAATTATTAAGCCCATATAAATTCCTTTGGAACTTCATCAACTTCAGAGATATACATTTTGATCCCTAAATTACAGAAATGCTCATGGGAATCAGTGGGAAAAATGGGAAAGACCAGGACTAAATCCCTAGTACTAGCTTCTTGTATAGATAGAGAGAGGAGTCTCCTCCAGCCCATGAAAAATAATTCTTTAGTGAATGAAGCAGGTGCTTGGAAAAATCAAACTAAGGTTAGAGGTTGACTAAGACAGCCAGAGCAGGAGCTCTTAGTTACTCGTGCCAAAACAACACAACTCCAACATCCTGCAGTTGACAAAGTTCATTGCATGCAGGGCTGGATTTTGATGTAGACTGACAATCTCAGAGGTGTCACCCAAGTTCTGCAGATGGTAGCAGTGGTCAGATAGCATCAAATGAAATTTTTCTCTGACATCCATTATTAAATATGCCCACCTCAGCAATGATTCAGTTTGACAATGCATACCAATGTTAGTAAGTGAGATAAATAGACAGATAGAAAAAAATAGAATTATGGGCTGGATAATGTACACTTAAAGGAAACTGAAAAGCAATGGCTATGAGAGTTTTTAATATTAAAGCTATCACTAGGATGAGCTTTAATTGTGGTAAAGCTGAAGCAATTTTGTAAGTTTGGATGCTGAATCAATGCCATCTAGTGGTAGTAGGGTTGGGGTTTTAGTTTGTTTTGCTTTGTTTGGTTTTTTAATTATTATTTATTTTTGGTTTTGTTTTACGCTCATAAAGATCACAGCCAGATTACACCATCAGAAAGTTCCACCTAGTAAGTGTCTTTCATGCCTTCATGAAAATTGTCTAAATATTTCTCAAGTTGAGCAACTAAAAGCCATTGATGTGTAACGACCAAGATGTGCACAAATTCATAAATATTTACATTTCCATTTGTTCACATAACTGTATCCATCACAGACTAAGAGTCTATTCTATTGAAGACTGCATTGCATTATGACTTTTCCAGCACTCCCAGTTTAAAAGAACATCTTTGCTTCACTATAACCTAAGGAGATGGGAACATCAGACTGACCAGCACTAACAATCTTATGTCAGTTTGTCTAACAGAGGGTATTTCCTCTCATGACAAGCCTTAAAATGAGTTGCATTTTCTTAGTTTTTAATTATGATCATCAAGTTCCCAGGTGTTTGTCATCACACCTGGCCCCTTAGCAATAAATTCTCTATGTCAACAAGCAAGTCAAGTCTGGCAAGAGCAAGACTTAACAAGCAGGATTCATTTCAAAGCTTCGTAGATAAACAAAGAAGTTCCGAGCCCCCCTGCAGTCGTATATCTGTAAAAGAAGCTACTTTGGTGGTCTGTTGTTTACTTGCAGAGTGCTGCCACTGTTTTTTACAGAGGTCAAATGTTAGAAACAAATGTAGTGCTGTCTCATTACCCCTTGCGGGTTGACTGTGGTGGTGAGTGTAAATTAGAACATATACACAGTTGTGAGCATGGTACTTTATACTCATAAGACTGGTATGCTAGAAGTGTATCTACTGATCATTTCCTAAGCTATATTCCTCACTTCAGGATTTATAGTAGAGTAGACACATTCATAAATGTTTGGTGTTCTCTTCAGTGGTATGCAACTCTCAAGGTAATAAATTGCTTCAATTTGTTCCTAATGTCAGTGCTGATCTACAGTTCATCTGGAAACAGGAACAAAGGACATGAGGGTTGTACTAAAATGTGAAATGGTGGTGTGCTGGGTACCAAAATCCTGCAAAGACTGAGTGCCTCAGACACAGCTAAAGGCAACAAAAGTGAATGCTCTCTGGGCAGGACCTTAAAGCAGCCCAGGGAAAATTGCTCTGTGTTTATTATATTGGGTTGTTTTTAATTTTTATTTACTTATTTATTAATTTTTTTTACATTGTCCAATTTTTATGTTTATGTTGTCCTATTTATTTTTCCCTTATGAGCCCCGTAAGGCTGGTCAGATTTGCCCTTTTACAGAGGCACAAAGCCAGCCTTATCTTGTAAATCATACTGATAAATGAGATTGGGCTCTAAGAACTTGATTGCTGCTTTAAACATTTTCTGCCTGTGAAAAAGTGCTCTGGGACTCTATGAAAAGAATCCAACAGCACTGGAACTACAAGTCCTTACAACTGCATAACTCTAATGCATTTCTATGAACAAAAGTGAACGAATCAGAAGTTGAAGAAATTTTGTATAAGCAAAGAATTTTTATATATACAGTACATGAAAAATCTGTACATATACATGAACATCTGCAACAGATGCATATCTAGACAGTGTTGAAAGAATTAAGAATTTCTGTGGTCTGTCCTTGCAAACAGAAGAAAATCAGTACTAAATGAAGAAAAACGCTATCAGTGATACATTGATTGAATTTTACTTCTGTCAGAGGCAACTGGAATTGCTGTTACTTTTCAACAAAGTCAATTTTTTCATGGGATTAGATACCTGAACCCTGTGAGCAGTACAAGCCTTCAGAAATTATCTAAAATAACTACATCGTGGGCCTGTAGCATCTTCTTTGCATATCTTCTCAGTTACATCAGCTGGGATTTCATGTGGCTTTGGCCATCCTCTGCTGTCCTCTCTACGTTGCAGTGACTCCAGCTCCCAACACTGGACAGACAAGATGGTCTCTCACTTTGCCTGCAGCAAGTATCACATGTCACAGATGATCCACTAATGGTCAACAGAATAAAAGGCCCTCACTAGTGGAAATTTTTATCCTGTTAACAGAAATCACTAGTCTTGTCACTATCACATTTGCATTGCCACTAAGCTACAAGAGTTCTAACTGTGTCCTGACTGGTGCACACTTCTGACCACATTAAATTCAGAAACGAAACTGAAATGGTATACTCAGTCTATCCAGCTGTAAATTGGACAATGCTGCTTGTTTTCAGAAGCTGTAACATACACTATTGTGAAGCCAAGCTTAGCCCAGTGTAGGAAGCAGCTCTGACATTAATGGTCACAAAACAGCCAGGGCTGTGTGGGACTATTCATTATAACTTCATTTTTGTATATGGCAGCTGTGGCAGTTCAAAAGTGAAAACAATAATAATAAAGAAAATCTTGCCCTTGACAAGGTCCCATGTGATAACAGCAAACGGAACGTTTTTGGGCTTTGGAAAAAATTCCAAAACCTCATGCTGGAATTGTTTGCAATTTCAGCAGATAAGTGAGGGATGATGCGAGGAGTACCCCTGCCGTTGGTGACAGTTATTATGATCTACTTGGTTAAATAGCACTGGCCTCTTTTGAATATGTTTGAAGATACATTTAATTATAAAATCCAGTGAAATATCCTTCATGCTTTATTAAGAAGCAAGAACTAGTAGTCGCCATTATGAAAAATTTTTTAGTGATGAAAGAAAATGAATGTCAAATAAAAGGATAATGAAATGACACTTACTCTTTTCTCTTGTGAGTGAATATAGTATTAGAGTTTTACTTCTACAGAGCCTCTGAACACTCCTGGTATATCTTTGCACTGTGGAGAGCTCATGGCAATTCCTCAAAGAGTTACATCATAAAGATATTATAGGGCTGCATCTGTGCCCTACTTATACAGAAGGTACCCAGAGGCATTTTCTTGTTCCTCTTCTAATTTCCTTGTTCTTAATATTTGGTGGTTTCTGAAAAGTCCTAGGAAAAATGCCCACTTTCTGCATATTTAGGTGATTCAACACCTTTGAGAATCTGAACGGAAAATGGTTTTGGTCAAACACATTCTCTTTGTATAAGTTAGTAACAATTGCAGTGACTAATGTTCTGCTGCCATCTTTCTACTGAAGAATCCACTTTTCCTGATGGAACAAAATTCAATCACTTGACCACATTATTGCCCTTCTGTTTTCAGTTACTGCTCCAATACCTGCCTTTTTTCACCAGGTTTTTTGAAAGAAATGTCTCTTTTCCTAAAAAAACCCATATAAGTTTAAGCAAGTGGTGGCCAATCAGCCATTTCCAAGACAGAGTATTTTTAAACCACACATTTATATGTCTAGTGGTATTCTTTTCTTTTCTGTCAAGTACCAATTTTTCATGGGGAAGACTACTTTTCAAGTGCAATGCAGCAAAATTCGATGAAAAAAGGCTAGCACTAAAAATGAGTTCCCAAAATATCCCACTGTTCAGGGAATGACTTCCTCTGCAGTGGAATCTCCTTTCCTTTAAAATTGATTCACATTGTTATATTTTAGCATCAACCTAACTCCATGATTCAAAAGCTGACTAGAGACTACGAGGTGGCTTTAGGACAGAAGCATTGAACTGCTGTAATATTTCCTGACAGTAGGTGAGGTGAGTCAAATCTCTTACTGCCTGAAAAATGACTTTTCTTTTGGCAAAAGTGCAGCAGATAGTACATATCTAATTAAAAGACACAAAGACACTGCAGTACATGCTCCTCAGAAAAATATCCTCAGAAGATACTTTCAAAAGCTGCTCGTCAGCTAACTCTCAGTTTTCTGGAAAAGAAATCATGCATCCTTTGATGAGGAATAACAGCCGTATCTCCTCAATGACATTCAAAAAGTTAGTGCCATGGGATCAGAATAGTCACGTGTTGTGGACAGGACTTGTTTAGTACGCACGAATATATTCCTGCAGTGAAATTGCATTTCATGAATTGCACTGGTACAGCAGCCCTCCCCTCAAAACAGATGCTCTCTCTTCCCTCTGCGCAACCACTGACAAAGGGGAGGATAAAATACACTTTTAGACAGTCACAGCTGTCCATCTCTGGGCCTAATCATCAGCAATTGTGTCAGAAAGCTCAGTAGCTCTGGGATTATGCATTTGAAATGAGCTTTAAAATGGAGATTGCTGGAGTGTGTCAGAGCTCACCCAGTGCCTCTCTTGACAGATTTCCAGATTTCTTCTGTGTTCAAGGACTTCAGATAAGGAGCCATTTAATATGAGCTTTACCTCTAGTTTCTTGCTTCATGAAGAAAGCTGCAACAATTTGCCATGAGGACTATTAATATACTTTTTCCTCCCTACAATTGAGTGAGATTTAATTTCTATTCCTATCACTATGGCCTCACACAAGTGGACAAGTTTTTTTATTTCACTGAGGTGTTTTCTTTGAGTTATAAATATTTAAATATCATTGAATAGTGTGTCAGGAAGAAAATTCTAACTACATTAGAAGGATATACTGATTTGTATCTTAAGTGATATGAAGAAGAAGTAGGGAAAATAGGGTCTAGATTTTAAAGGTGAGCAAAAAATCTGATAACAAGCACATCTGACATTTTAACCACTTCACAGAGTCCTACAATTAGAAAAAGCACAATTGTCACAAAAATATGTATGCTTGCATTGCCTGTACATATCCTCAAAGTGAAATATAGCATATTTTTTCAGTGAATATAAATAAAATCACAATGGCACACTAACTGGTATGCCATAGCCACTAAAATGGTAATTATGCTCCAGAATAATTACTCTTACAAACAGAATTTTCAAGGTCCCATACTCGTGGGGAAAGAAAATGAGTTAGAGCCCAGAGTCAATGAATAATTGGTGATATCACTGCAGTTAACCACAGCAAAAAATTAAGAAAACTGGAAACTTGATAGGAACAGAGATTTTGAGAATAGCCTTAAAGCCTTTCTACATTGTACAAAATCAAAAGCAGCAGGAAGAAGAAACAGCAGCCAAAACGCAGGAAGTACTGAGGAAGGTGTTTTGAACTACCACAGCAAAAATGGGTATTGTCTGCTAGCAGTGTTTACTTAGCTATTCACACTTTAAAAGTTCAATTAAAGTAATAAGATCAAAGCAGATGGAAAGTAGTGCAGGAAATGACAAATGTTGTTGCACGAATTCTTTGTGCTATGTCAGGCCAGTGGCCATCCAGCTTAGCCTGTCTTTAGAGGTGGCCAGCTTATCTGATGCTTCAAGAGAAGGCTAAGAGACAAAGCAGGCAAAACAGAAGTGATACTGTGGGACAAACTTCCACTTCAGTTTTGTCAAGATGCTGAATGAAACGTTGGAACTTGAGGCTTAGTTATAATACTTGTTTTAACATAAAGCTACCAATGTCAGTAGCAGGTTAGGAGCTCCAAAGGAGTTGAGTGAATATATGAACTCAGAACCTAGTAGACCTGGATTTTTGTTTGTCCCAGCTCTTGCCTGACACATTTCTGACACAGAGGTTGGAAAATGTGTGCTCATTCATGCTCCTATGCCCGAATAAAGGGCACCCTGAAGATATTTCCAAAAACTGTGCTGTTTCATGCTAAGAAGTTTTGGTGATGGCCTATTCACCACTTTCCATGGTTAAGCTGGATGAATATTACACCAATATTACAGACGAGTTTCCATAGCTTCTAGTAGCAGCAGCTGGGCCTTCTCATCAGCTCCCCAGATGCTTGAAAAGACCTTGTATTTGTTCCTGTACTTAAACACAGTGGTTACATTTCTGGTGGTCTTCTTGGGCGTCTGAATGAACCAAAGTCCTTATGTACTTATTAGAGTGTTGTTTTCCAATTACTGCAAATTTCAGTGTACTTTGAATTTTCTGCAGTTTCCATGGTCATCTTGAAACACAAGCAGCTACTGCAAACTGAGCAGTTTGTAAGTAAATTCCTTATTTTCATGTGACCATCTCTGTTTAGACAGCTAAAGCTTCCCTTCATTGCAGACAGAATCAAGTAGTTACATTCTTAGAGAAATTCTAAGGTCATTACCCAGAACTTCTCACAATCACTGCTTCCTATAACTTCATTTCTCATCTCACGAGCATTCAAAGTTCCATTTTTTAAAATATCCTACTTAAAGGGTGAAACAGTATTAAAAATGTTATTTCCAATGGAATGAGCTGAGTTTATTTTGGAGTTCATACTAAAAAACAGATTTCCAGATTTTTTTCCATTCAACAAGATATGTGGTTATAAGAGGACACCTATAAACAACTAAGTTATTTGATTTTATATTGTCATCACTGTACAGTCCCTTTTCTTGAGTTACAGGCTATCCATTAGGGGGATTGAGAAGAAATTAATCTCTTTGATTATCTAATCTTATTCTAAAGTCTGCATATTTTAGACTATTTTTAGAATTGTAAAGAGCTTGGTGAAATGACTGCCCTAATTTCCAAAGCTGTGTTAGTAAAATGTGAAAATTTTAAAAGTATAATTAATTTACATTTGCTTCTAAGTAATGATGATTGAAGAAGGTGATCCTGGCCCTCTCCTCAGCCTTAATGAGACTGTATCCACAGGACTACTGTCTCCAATTCTGGACTCCTCAGTACAAGGGAGACATGGAGCTCCTTTTGACACAGATAAGATTTTATCATAGGGTCTGTGGTGGAAAACTTCTCAACTTCTTCAGATTTTCCCTATTTGGCAGGTAATATAAAATATTTCCATTTTATATAGCACCTACACAATCATTTAGTAATCAACGATGATCATTCTTTGTAAATAGACACCAAATCTAAGGCTGATTTGGGGTAATTTATTCTAACACTGTTGGGCTGAAGATACACATGAGAAGGTATTGTGCTAGTTAAATGTTCCTAAGTAGATATGATAAATTTTATTGGAGAGCCTGCAATAAAACCAGATTTGTGACTTGTGTTATTTACACAAGATAAACACTATGTGGACTGCAAATATTTAATAAGTCTAATTTTATTTAGTCTCTCTCTGGTTTCATAGATTACTTCCTTTTTATCATCCCAGTTAAACTTTGAGTGCCAAGTAGCCAAGCAGATCAGCAGCTGCTACAACCATAAGCAGAGCTGAATTTTGATTATTCATAATGTTGTGAAACTAGGGATGAGTCTAAGCAGGTGTGAACCTTCACTTTTCGAGAAATATGCTCTAGTCATCAGAGTTGATTCACTTGACCATGACTATAACTTGATTAGGGTCAGAGCAAGGTTACAACCTGTTGTTTAAGTTGGTCACTTGGGAAAGGGAAAATTGAGTTTTAGTAATTTCTGAAATTTCTTCTTAATTTATATACTTTGATGTAACATTAAATCATTCCTGCTGCTGGAAATGGCTTCCATGTTGTTTTTGAAGCCTATTTCTTTTTGGTAAATCCTTGGGGATATTTTTAATTCCAAATTTGATGTAATTTTTTTCCCTATCAAAGCAGATCTTTAACTCCTATAAATTAGGTTATACTTTGCAATCAACTTTGATTTACTACCTGACGTTTTGGACATGGATAAGCAGAATTTCATGCTCATGGCCTCAGTGAAGTTCATCAGATGTCAGGACATGAAGAGCAGCTGGGAGGAAAAAGAACATACACTAGAAAACAATTTTAAAAATTCTGAAAACTTGAAAAATTTAGCCTCGTGACTGGACTGCATAAGGGGTGACAAAGATGTATGGTGAAAATGCAGAAGAGGAAGGAAGAACATAGCCAGGAGAAGTAGTGAGTTATGAAGGCATGGATCAGTTAACTAACTGATTATCTATTTGGATATGATACTATTGTAAATATTGCTTTTCCAGGAAAATGCAATTCTGTAAATAACATTGAAAGGTTTTTGGTACTTACAGCTTTCTGATGAAATTACAGTGGACAAAAAATATATCCAATTACTAAATTACATCTGGATGTTCACAGCATGGCACATTAACATCCAGAGAAACTCAGGTCAGAAATGCAAGACAATTTAATATATGTGGAAACTCCTAGTGTTAATAATCTTCACACGTATTGCACTGTTTTTTTATTACTATTATTAGGAAATACCATAATAAAATAGATTTATTTAACTCAATCCTTTTGTATAAATTATTTTTTATAAATTATTAGAACTTTAGAATCCATATGAGTAATATCTATATCAAAGATCTACAGAATTAAGACTATATGTCATCTTCAACAACTAATTCTGGAGCATAATACCAATAAGCATAATAAATAAAGTTTTAATATGCTGAAATAGGGGGTAGATTTTCAAACCAGGAGAGAACTATTACAGTACAGAACAGTTCACACATTTTTCATTTTAGATGAAAACTTCCTCTAGTGGACCTGTATGAATTATATTCTCTTACTTTAGACAATTTCTGGTTTTAGATGTTTCATTTAATGAAAAATATTTAAATAGGTCTGCACAAACAGTGCGCGACTTTTAATTAATTTCCCTAGCAAAATGTTGAAGAAAATTTTTAACAACTTCCAATTATTTTAGTTTTCATAAAAGTTGGCAGAAACACTAATTATGAATGAGGTCTGGACATGTAAAGGATAAGAAGGTGATGAGGAAGAGAATTCATGGCTCCACCCAGGGTGGGTGCCAGCTGAGCAGCCTGACTGCCCTTTTTGATACAATAACAGTCTGGATGGATGAGGGGTGGGCAGCCAATGTAATTTACTGTCACTTTAGCAGAGCTTTTGACACTTTTGCTGTGCTCTTGTATGCAAGTTGAGCTATCAGTCTGGATGGAGGGCCACCAGGATAGTTGGACCTGGAGCACTTGTCCTTTAGGGTGAGTTTGAGGGGGTGCTCCTGGTTCAGCTAGGAGATAAGATTTTGTGGGCACCTAGCAGCAGCTCCTGGTATACACAGGGTTAACCCAGAAAACAAAAGTAAACTCATCAAAGAGGCACATGGTGGGAGGATGAGGGACAACAGGTATTAATGGGAACTAGAGGGGTTCAGATTGGATTTAAGGAAAGTTTCAGCCTGAGGACAGTCAGACTGCCCAGGAAGGTTGTGCAGTTTCTGTCCTTGGAGGTTTTCATGATCCATCTGGACAAAGCCCTGGGCAATGTTGTTGGATCTCATAGTTGATTCTGCTTTGAACAGGGGACTTCTCAAGGTCCCTTCCTACCAGTGCTGTCGTGGGATTAAGACTGATATATACCTGTCTAAAATACCCACTATAACTGCATAAATTTCAACCATTTTGGGAGATCCTGTTCCAGTTCCCTCAAATCTGTGAGGGAAAGATTATCCTTGTAAAGGGTTCTGTTAGTTATTAAGTGTTATAATATCTGCAGCTTGATCTCTGGAGAAGCAATTGTAGACAGCTTTGATATAAATACAGTAATCAGAACTCATTCATCTGACAGTGTAACATGGCATTTCATTTTACAGACCAAAAAATAAAAAAAAGAAAGAAAATACTTTCAAAGGAAGCAGAAATCTTTGACTTCTCCAGAAAATGAACACAGTCTGGCATTCACAATCACAGCTATAAGATTAAATGGAGACATTTTCCAGATAAAGGCCTTCTACTGTCACAGTAAAATTTCTAAAGGTTTTTTATTTGGAACTCAGGAAAAAGGGAGAATAAACCTGGAGAAAAGCAGACCGATTTTCAACCATATACTTAAGAATTTGTCTGGCTCTTCCCATGAGCTCTCAGTCACAGGTGCACGACAGGTGCTGTGTGTGATAATGTGTTTCTGCACAAGTGGGGAAGACATGCATTTAGCTCAAGTACTGCCAGTCTTGTTGGCATATGTGGAAACATGAGAGTAAATGGGAAATTGGTATGTGGATGCAGTGTGGGAATGTCAGAAAAACACGCTAGTCTGTATGCAACAAGCTTGCATGAAATCATGGAGAATCAGACTGATGTCTGTCTCTTCAAACAAAACTTTATGAATGCTGCACTGTGGCAAGAAGAGGATACTGGTGTCAGTACTACCATGGCATTACAAAATACGGGCCAGTTCTGGCTCTTTGCTTTTCAGCATTAAATAATTGCCTCTGGAAAAAGCAAGGGCCACACAGTTCTCTGCTCTTCTCTTTCTTTTCAAGCCTTCACCCAGAACTAGTTGTTTTTTGGTCAAGAAAGAGCTGTTAGGAGCTTTTAGCTCAGTGAACCGAACTTGGTGGCCAACTGCATTCTGGAAAAATATTAAGTCTGCAGTATTTTCACCAGTCACTGACCTGCTAAGTAGAAAAATGGGCTAACGGGCATCATGGGGTGATAATCACAAGGTTACCAAACCAGTCATATGGTATTACTGGTACTTTGCTGCTAAAAAGCCCAGTAATTCCAAGTAGACCTGTTTTGTGCCAGATGTATTAAAAGTTGTAGATGTGCTAATTTTGTTTTTATATAGCTTACAGGAAACGTGTAATGAATACCAGCTAAGCCATCTTCCCAGAGTAACATTAATACTTTAGGCTTCTGTTAACATAGAGACACTGAATGAAATGGGAAGTTAAATAGTCTATGAAAGATGGCTGCTTCACAAAAATCTGTTCACATTCAAAGTCTGCTCTGTGACATAAAACTGAAATGTGAGGATATATGTAGAACTGTAGCTATTTGAACATTGTTCATCACTCTTCCAGGATTGTAAAGGGGACCTCAGGGTGGGCATGGAGATGGTTGACAAGCTCTACAGCAAGGCTAACTTTGATTTGAGCAAGGTTATGAAATTCATGTAGCTGAGAGCAGTCCTACATAAACTATTCTTTAACCAAATTAGCCCTGCTATATAATTTTAAGGATATGGATCTGTAACTGCATATTTTTTTAATAAACTAACAAAAGAAATAAGGTATTGTGAGCAACTGGTAGATGCTATCCATAGTAAAACCTGGCCAAACCTATAATAATAACTATAAAGAAGCATATTAGGAGCATTAACATTTTCTTGTTTTCACATAGTGTATGTCCCCGAGGAAATTGCTTTCAATTTTTTAAACGGCAGTCGCATAAAAAATGAATCCTGAATTAATTGAAGTCTATGATAAAACTTCAAAAGTATCAGCATTTCATCCTGGCTTATATTGCGGGTTTTATGGATAAGTTTCCAAAAGGCCTAAGGGTTATGAAATGTGACTGTAGACATTCTTCTGCAACAAATGCTGAAGGAGTAGATAGCATATTCAGAAGCATTCTTTAAGAACCTCACTTTTAGTCATGAATCTAAACAGTCAATAAGAAAGTATTAATGCAAATAATTGTTAAAAATGCATGTTGTTTTCTGTCTAGAGGAAAATGAATTTTAATATACACTTTGATTGTTGATGGCAGTTTTAGGCATGTATTTGTAAGTAGATTTGCATGTTGAATATCAGAGTATAGCATTTAGTCTTTCCCTGGTTTATCAATCATGTTATTCTCTGCAATTAAGGCAAGAAATTCTAACAAAAGGCAGAAACTGGATGGCTTCAGAGGAGAGCATGCCAAATTATTCAGGGGTTAAATATCTTAGTTGTCAGGCTGTAACCTCAGACTCCTGGCTCCTCCTGTAGACATGAGACAAATAACTGGCCAGCAAGGAGAGTTGTGCTGTTTACCAGTTGGTTCTACCAAATTAATAAATGAACCCTGACTAAATGGCCAGGGAAACTCCATTTGAACATGTGTAATTCAGTGGATGCTGAGGAGTGATTTTGTACTTGACTAGTTTAAAAGAAAAAGGGTTTTCAAAAATTGCTGAGAGTCTCTAACAGCATATCTTGGTATCTTCAGAGATTTGCTGGAGAGAATATTAGGCTGTATTATTGAGCTATTAGTGAGCTGCATGAAGAGAAGCACAGAAAGCAGTAAAGGCAGCACCATTACAGAAATCATTGGCAGATTTTCAAAATGAGTAGGCTATACAGAATTTTGGTCACTGCATCAAAAACAAACCCAAAAGAATCAGAAGCAGCCCAGCAGTTCTGACAGAAGAATTACAGCTCTGGAGATCTCATCTTCACATGAAAAGATGAGATAAATACCAGCACCATCTCCTATTGAAATAGTGTCCATATGAGGTGACATGACAGAAACTTAGGAAAATGCATGTTACCCTGGCTGTCATTCAGATGTCCTGGAAATACAGAACTGCAAAAGCCCACAAAGAAATAGAAGAGAAGGCAGGAAGGCAAGTTGAAGAAGTGGATGGAAAGGTTAGGAAAGAGAACAATTCTTAACATTTCTAATGATGAATGATAACCATAGTAAGGACAAGAGGAACTCTTCTCCTGAGTGCTTTTTTGAATGAGATGACCTCTCCACAAGCCCTGGTATAATGCTTGGATAGCTCTGGGCAACTCTTTACCCATCCTTATGGCTCCTGCACAGTTCCATGTCCCAAATTTAGCCTCTTGGTCTCAGTGGTGGCTTGTTTGACAAGGGACACAATGTCAGCCCACAGCTCCTCTTGAGACCAGGCTGTGTCACCAGTGGACTCAGTGTCAGTCACCACACTTAGGACGAACAAAGCTGAAATCATAGCAGGTGCTTGGAGGCTGAGAAGAGACAATGCAGCTGATATCCCAGCTTCACAGCTCTCCAGTTCTAAATAATGGGTGAGAATAGTTTCAGACTGCTGTAACTCGCCTCCAGCTGCCTACTACCCACAGGACAATTTTGGAAGCAAGAACAGATAGAGCATAAGGANCCCCCGGGGCCTTGCTATCTGAAATGTCATCCACTGGTTCCATTTCCGTGCAGGAAATCTTCTAACATGTTCCAAGTTCAGCTGCCCTTCTGATTGTTTCACTGGACGAAGAGCAGGCTCCAGTGTTAGACACGGACACAGATTTTCCCATATCTATTTTACTACCTCCAGGGAAATCTTTTGTTCTACTTTTCATCTCCCTTTTTGGCAGCATTAGTCAGCATTTCTTGTTGTATCTTGTCTTCAATTTGGTACACAGCCTGAGTGATAATAAGCATTTGCAGGATACCTGCATCCCACTGACTCCCATTAAAATATAGCAAGTTCTATGAATGTCTTGAGATCTGACCAGTAGACTGTTCCTCTTTTCAACAGCAACATTTGTAATGCATCAGGAACTTTTATAGAGCTATCAGCAGAAAATATAGAGTGTAAACAACTGCACTGTGCAATCCCAATATTCAAGCTTTAGCCTAGCAGCTACTATGTGCCTAAATCTTGCACACAGGAGATTCTGAGTCTGTGGGTTATTTACAATATAAAGCAAATAGAACTGTTTTTTATTTTAAATAATAACAACAAAATATATTATCAGGGTAATTGCATTGAAATAAATTACATTAAAGTCAAATTATTCTTCTTTCAGGCTGTTGGTATCGATCATTAAAGAGCACACCTGTTCTCCATTGCATGGCTAATCTTCTGTTCTGCTAGTCAAGGTAAAAATGATAAGTATATATGTCCAGTGATTCTGGACTTGTTTTTTGGACAGAGTTTAGGGTATGACAAGGACTCTGTAGATACAAACTATGATTTTTGCTTTCTGCTAAATCAGTTCAGATGTTTGCTATGAAGGCAAGTACTGTGTCTCTTGTGTGGAGGCTTTTTTTTCTCTACTGTGTTCTTCAAACTCAGATCTGCTTCAGACTGAAAATATGTGAGTGCTTTTGGAAGTAGAAGAGCCTAAAGCAACCTTTCCTTAACCAATTAACTTTGATTTGTGGCATTAAAATTTTAACTTTTGAGGATGCAAATTTATTTGTTATTATTTAGCTGCAGAAATATCCATGCAGATTGTTATTCCTAGTTAGAAAGGCTATTTTGAGAGAAAATTAGAGATGACAGATTTGTATCTCGATGCAAATGCAGATGCAGATTTAGATGTCTTTGATTTTTGAAAGACGGAGGAGACCAATCAAAAGACATCAAGAAATTGAGGCAAAAAAGACAGTGTTAAAGGTGAACCCACCTGTGCATGTGCGCGTGTATGTATGGACATAAAAGACATATACATACACACATATACAATATTTTTAAAAAATTCTTTTGCAGGAGTGATAATCACTGCTATCTCTTGTAATTGGTTTTGTTATGCTGCAATTGAATATGTCTGTGTGTGTGAGTGTCTGTGCACACAGAGGCAGGGAAAGTTGGGGACTGCAAGTGTTAGAGCAAGATGGAAGAGCAGAGTGAGATTCTCACAGCCTTGTGTGATACTTTTCAGCACTGGTATCATATTTTCTTGAAATATTGCTTGCTTCACTATTTGCTGCACTTCCGCATAAACTAGGTTTTGCTGCATTTTTCCAACTTAATAACTGAAGAAGAAAAGCAATAAAATAAATATTAGCCCAAAGGAAGGCTTTTCTTTTGCCCCTTAATAGCGTAGCTTACACCTAATATAGAAATGGAATAAAATAGTAACAATTTCTGCCCATTTTATCTTAATGAGAAAATTGTCATTCAAATTAGACAAATGGAACATTAATTTATTTATCTTCACTTCTGAAGTAGCAAAAAATCTGAACAAAATGCTGAATTAGAAAAATGAACAATACTTTACCTGTGTGTTGACTCACACATGGTGACAAATGGCCTCTGAGGGTGGCTGCAGGAATAGAAGCAGGATAACTGGCAGTGCGGAGGTAAACCCATCTGGGCCGCCACATCGTGGCAAGATCTTGCTGCCTGGGGTGGAAAACCTGATTTTGAAGGTGTGTAGCATTAGATGCTCCTTTATTAAAGAGTCAGGCCACGGAGGCACAGCTCCTCCTGGCACTGCAGCTGCTGGTGCTGGGCTGGATGTTCAAAGGGCCTCCTCCACACATCATGCACAGAGTAAGTGGGTCACACAGATCACACAGGCTTGAATAGGGAATCCTAGTCATCCAGGAATCTTGGAAGTGACACTGGACAGGCCAGAAGGCAAGATTTTGGAATGTCACCAGAGGAGGAGGTGATGCATCCTGAAGCATCCCCATGCTGGGTGCCCAAAAGGGCTTTCATGGTTTAACCCCAGCCAGCAACCTAGCACCGTGCAGCCACTCACTCCCACACTTGGCCTCCAGGTGGGATGAGGAGGAGAACTGGGGGAAAAAAAAAATAAAACTCAAGGATTAAGATGTGAACAGTTTCACACAGAAAAAAAAGTAAAATATAATACTAATACAAATTATTTTAATTTTACTAATGAGAATAGTGCTATTTAAAATAATATTAATAGTGATGAAAAGAGGAGAGAGGAAAGGAGTAAAACACGAGAAAAAGAAGCAATATTCAATAAAATTACTAACCACTCGCTGAGCGATGCCCAGTGACACTTACTTGAGTATAAACTGGGGTTTGCTGCATTTTCCCAACTTATTAACTGAAGAAGGAAAGCAATAAACTAAATTCCAATCCAAAGGAAGACTTTTCTATGTGTACCTTAACAGTGTAGTTAACACCTAATACAGAAACTTAATGAAATAGCAACATTTGCTGTATTTTCAGTTTAGTTTTCCTGAGAGATAATAAGATCTCTTTCCCAGGCAATTGCACGTATTATGACTTCTCTTTCCACAGCCACAATTTGCTCTTTTTTTAGATATGGGTATTTCACACCCAAAGTACACAGCCCTGAAACAGGCAGGCTTCTATTATGGTATTCATATTATATATTCATGGCAGAAATTAATCTAAGATTCTCC
Source organism: Grantiella picta (assembly GCA_013397955.1). Taxonomy (NCBI): domain Eukaryota; kingdom Metazoa; phylum Chordata; class Aves; order Passeriformes; family Meliphagidae; genus Grantiella; species Grantiella picta. The sequence goes on along the minus strand of VZRM01001799.1, from coordinate 531,620 downwards.
TAGATGTTCAGATGCATGCAATCCTATAAGGATCAAGCCCCAGAATTGTGTGTTCCCAGCATGTTTCTGAAGCAAAAAGTGAGAGAAAATTTCAAAAAGGATCACATAGATATGTTACCACTAATTGAAATATTTTACCGATGTTTTCCTATCAAGCTAAAAAGTTCAAAGGGAAATAATTGCATATTTTTATACTGATGAAGAGCATATATCAAATGTCAAATGTAGAAATGGCATCTCATGTTTAGCATGAGACTCAAGTGTGATTCTTTTTACTGTGTTGGAATATGCAACACTGCTTTTCTGAATACTTCAATGTTATTTGAAAATGTCAGATGGATTCTCGTCTTTGAAGTAAAGATATTCTCATCTACAACACTGTTAGTCAGCAAAGTTCATTGTTAGGCAAAATCATGCAAAATAACACTGAGATTTTTAAAATGGAAACATCAAAGCAGTAGCTAAAAGTCCCATGCCTGAGAGCACATTATTATCTTGTGTTCTTAAAAAAAATTAAATTTCATTTTCAGCTGATGGACAATTTGCTGCACATTTTCACCCTCTTCTTTTTGAGAGATTTGGGATGTGAAGAAATGTAAGTGCAAGAAGATAAGCAATAGATTCAAAGAAGGTACAAGAATAAGTGACAAGAAAGAGGTGATAGGTTTTTGTCTTCAGAACAAACACATATGTAAACTCCAGGGCCCACCATGTCATGCTTTTTTTTTGTTGCAAGCAGAAAACAGCATACTCAAAATATGTACATTTGAATTTATAGTAGATACTTTAAAAATGAGCATAAAAATTCTTTCATTGCAAACAAACAGGTTTATATGACAACAGTATAGCATCTGTGATGTCCACTGGACTTTATGGCTCACATTTTGACTAATTTTTTTATTTCCTCTTCATTGTTTTTTATTCAGGCACTTGGACAATTGTAGCAGGTTCAGATATTCTGGGTGTAGTTTTTGCACAGGTACTTGTGGTGTGAATGATTTTGGAAACTGGGCTAAGAGCCTACACAGGTATAATTCAGGTCTGGATGGGCATTTACACTGCCAATACTTGCCTAAGGATCGATTCACCTGGCACTGCAAAATACATTCAGTCATTAAAGTGAAAAGTTTCATAAAACTCCCATTCTGTTCTCAGCTGAGGGACTGCTGTACTGATTTGTCACAACAAGCTTTGCTTTTTCTAATACAGAATACAAAGTGATAATTTTGAAAACAATTTCTGATGGAAAGAAGTACAGAAAGAGCAAACATGCACATCCGTGTGTTCATATTCATACAGATACTGTGTTTGAAAGGGAGTAAATATTGTCCCTGAAGTGAAACTTCATCACACGTCGTCTGACCCCACATGGTCTCCTCAACTACGTATGAATCCTGCTCTGATTAAGTGTCTTCAAATGAAACAACACACATTTTAAACACATGCAGTGCAGTGTCAAGAAGACTTTTCTTTCTGAAAACCAGATGTTCCCAGTAATGATTCTAAAAAGGCAGGCACTAGTGGTATTTAAATTGCAGGCAGGAATTCTCAACAAGGAGCTACTCTCCCCCAGGCTTTAAAATACAAGATATCTGTTCATTCAGCTTTAATAAGTTAAAAAAAATACAGTTTCCACAGTTAGGTGGCACTGTTTCCTTTTTCTTATTAAAGCCTTTAAGCCTTTGCAGTCACTGTGCTTCAGAAGTACCAAAAAATAGTGCTTTTTGCGATTAAGGCTTCACTCTAAAAAGGAACTGGGCAAACATCAGACTGTCTCACGAGTCTGTAATTATTCCCTTCCCTTCTCTTTGAAGCTGACATGTGTTTCCTACAGTCTTTGTCTATCACCTTTTATAATGTTCCACAATTACTGTGGGTATTTTGTAGCTTGGAGAAATGCTTGAGGGTGAAATTTCCATCCTCTGCATGTGCTCTGCACTTACTGCTGTGCCCTGCTTTTGCTTATCCTACAATACAAATAGAACCCTATATTCAAATCATCTGTATCAGCCAAGTTGAGGATCCTCAGTAGTAAAAAATGCCATTTCCAAAAGACCCCTCTTCAGGAAAATCACGGTGGTGAAAGGAAGATGTGTCTCCATTTTGGCCATGGTTTTAGTGTGATCCATCCTTTTACAGCTGTGCCTTGCAATATGAACTGTCTTGAAGAGAAAGGAATTTAACATGATTAAACATGATTTATCATAACTAAATATCACTAGGAACTAAGCTCTCACCTACGCCAAGATAATAAACTGGACTCGTTGAGTATGAGAACCTCTGCTGATATTATATGTCACAAAGAAGTGTGGATGAAAATAGCAGAACTTGTAGTACTGAACATAAGCTAAAGCTACAATATCAAAAGCTGCCTCATATTATTTCACCAATATTACAAAATTTGTATCATATTCATTACTCTTATTATTATTCTCATTATTTAATGACTTTTTTAACAATAAATTACTTTATAAATGTCCAATCTAGCCAAAATCAGTTTTTTTAAAAACAGGGCCCATCAACTATCAATAAGCCTTTGGCTATGTACAAAGAAAAAATAATAAGGCAGTCCATCTCAATTTCTGTCAAGACAGAAAAATGGTTAAAACACTTTATGAAGTGGACTGACATGTGTTGGAAGGTATTGTGTTCACTGAAGCAGACTGGTGTTATGCCAACAGTTGTAACCCAAGTTTAAGCTAGTGCTAAAATTCGCACCTCTGGAGCTCTGCCCCATATTTTCTATATCACAGCCTGGTGCAATATTTTATGTCAAGAAAAACACTTAAAGTCAGCAAGATCTTTCTTTTTATTTTCTAGGCAGTCATGACAGGGATGTACATTAGGAGTGGTTTCTGGACTTCTCTAATTAAGCTTGAAATTCAGTTCATGTGTGACCAAGAAATCTCAGAAATATGCTGGACTGAGCCCGTGGAACAAAACAGTGCTTTGTAATTTCTGAATTGCTTTTTCATAACAGGATTACAGTACAGTTGCCTGATATAAATAATCTTTCCAAATATTTGCTTAATCTTAGCAGTGGTGTTTCCCACTTGGTACAGTTTTACAATATCTTACTTCAATAAAACTGCACTGTTGAGTCATGGTTTGTGTCTTTCTGAAAAGCTACCTCTTTGGATGTATTTTATTCTGCTATACAAAACTTAGTGCTATTTTTGAAGTGTGAGCTAAATAAACCATGAAACTTGGCTTCTTTGTGAGATCTGTGTTCTTCTCGCTCTTTTGTAGCCAATCTTTTCCACAAAGCTTCTCTTCTTTAATTGCCAGTGGTCTACAGTGTTACTAGAGACTTTATGAACTTGAGAATTTATCAGCTATTAATAAACCACAAGTTACTGAACACCCCTCATGAATGTTTTGCTGTTCTAATAATCCATCTGTGAAAGAAGACACCAGGGAATGCAAAAGACCTACTGATGTACACAGCTGTTACTACTATTTTTTATGTAATGGCTCCCTTCTTCTCTAAGGAGATTTGTGGTGGGTTGACTCTGGCTGGGTTCCAGGTGCTCACCAAGCTGCTCCATCACTCCCCTTCCCAGTGGGACAGGGGAGAGAAAATGAGATGGAAAACAATTTGTAGGTTGAGATAAGGCAGTTTACTAAAGCAAAAAAATGAAAGTTTGGGTGCAGATAAGCAAAGAGAAAAAGAAATTTATTCTTTACTTCCCATGAGCAAGTGATGTTCAGCAGTTTCCTGGGAAGCAGAGCTTCAGTGCTGATGGCAGTTGCTCCAGAGGGCAAATGTTGTGAATAATGAATTTTCCCCTTCTTTCTCTTTCTCTCAGTTTTTGTATCTGAGGAGTCATATGGTATGGAATATCCCTTCCATTAATTTGGGTCAACTGCCCTAGTCCTCTTCTAGGATCTTGGCCACTCCCAGACCCTTGATAGAGGGGGAATGTTGAGAGACAGGACTGATGCCAGTGCTGCTCAGCAGTAGCCAAAGCACTGGTGTGCTATCAACCCTTTTCTAGCTACCAATGCAAAGCAAAACACTGCTTGGGCTGCTGGGGGGAGATGAACTCCATCTAAACCAGGCCCAATACAATATTTAATTTAAAGAGAGAACTTTTCACAGAATTTGACCAAATCCTTACAAGTGTTGAAGTTGCTGGCTAAATTTTCAGTAAATAGTGATTTACTGTGTTAAAAAAAAAGTAACAAAACAAAATTGAAAAAAACCCAGGGTGCTCAGAGATCTGTTAGACATCCTTTGATGACATCCTGAGGATGTCTGTGGACATTTCTGCTAGAAAACCTGGAGGTATGCGCAGATTTACAGTAGAAGTTAGCTATTTCTTATTCCTTACAGGCAGCACCTGTTCAGGGTTAGCAGGCAGTGGTTCCAAAATCTATTTTCAAGTAATCTTTTGAACTCTGAGGGGGCAACAGCATCACCGGGGAAGGGATATGTTGGATTTCAAGTTTTTTTTGTAAGATCCACTGATGTAGCTTACTCCTCTCCTCAACACAACTGACTCGCTTTGCATACAAAACAAAGAAAGTAAAGGAAGACTTAGTCTGTAAGTGAAATTTGTTGGATTTTCTGTCCTGTCTGCAGGAAAATGTGGGAATTTATCTGCCTTGGGAAGATCAAAAAGGAAATTCTCAGCAACACTAATATCATCTTTTGGAACTGCCTCAGTAATAACTGAAACAACGGATTACTTTTCTCCAGAAAAGACCTAAAATTTTATTTATGAATAAATGAATATAGTAAAATCAAATTCTTCTACTGAAATGCTCAGATTACTCAGATACTCAGCTGCAAAATATCAGGTACATAACACTGCAGCATCTGACATGGGGTTCCAGTCTCTTAACATCCAAAACTTGCCTGTGCATTGGATATATGAATTATTAGTCAGCCTATTCAAGGCAGATGTCCTTCACAACAACTGCTGGATAGCAAAGCAAAAGTTATAACATATTTTCAACACATGTACTATAATATCACAGTTGCATGTTTATCTGCCCGTCAGTTTTATTACATCTGCAATACAGCAGATTTCTGTGCAATGTGTATAGCAGATATGCAGGTCTCTTCGTTTCCTTTATTCAGAGTTTCACTGTCTCACTGTTCCTTAAGACACTATTCCTGTATGAAGCATCTGACATAGAGCAGTTGAAATATTAGGAAAAATGCAACAATATCTTGAATAAATAAACCCAATGTCTATGGTGGATAGTTCTCAGCATACTCTGAGGTCCTATATAATCACTTTTCTGTTTTGTTCTTGTCTGATTTTGCTGCTGTTCCTTGAGATCAGTATGCACATAAATTAATGTAATTCATCAATATGACAGCTGAATTTTAAATTTAGAGTTGTTATTTTTTCAACAGTTCAGCTGCTCACTTTAATGTCAACAGTGATGCAGGCTTTACATTATGTACTTTTCATCATCTTTAATTCCAGATTTATGTGGCATAGATGAGGAGGAATGCACATATTCCTCAGTGGAGCAGACATTTTTCTTTTCTAGAGATCTCTCTCTCAAACAGCACCGTAAGCTCTTCTGGAGTCATGAGACCATCCATGTTTAACTTAATCTTCTAGTGGGTTATCAAAGTGACACAGGAGTTACTCAAAGAGCTGGAAAGGCATGTTTCTCCTTCTGTTTCCTGCCAGCAGCCCTGCCTTAAGGCAGAAGTTCAAAATTGTTATTATGACCTCAATCTCTCTGATTCTGTATATTTTCCTTCTAAGGGAGCATGCAAAAAGCATGCTCACTCATTCCCTTTCACACGCTGATGATACAGTTTTCTTTTTTTGTCTGCTGTTCTATCTGTCTGCTGTTTTTTTTGAGCTGTTGGACCTCTGTTATTCTGCTTCCTCTCCTCCATCCTCGCCCCTCCCAAAAAAAACCCCAAACCACCAACAAACCCATCCAAAAACAGGCAGGGAGAAAGAAAACCTTATGAAAAGGAGTGAGGAGAAAATTCTGATCTAAACCTTGTTTTTAGCATTTATGAGTGCGACAGAATTAACTGCAACCTTTCACAACAGGACATTTTCCTCTTTAACATGTTAACCTCTTAGGAGAAAAGGAGCTACCGATATCAAAACCTCTGTTTGAACCAAGGGGAGGCCCAGCTCTTTGCCTCTCTGAGATCAAGACCTGGCCAGCAGTCCTGAGGCTCTAAATTTGCTGCAGGACATAGACTGCAACCATGCGTGCTGCTGGATTGCAAACACCTTTTTCATTTTTCAGTGGAAGCTGCTGCGCAAGCAATGATATCAGCTTTCTGTTTGTTTTGAGAAGCACTTTTCCGTCGTTTCCATTCCACTGAGTCTGCAGCAGAGCCATAGCACAGTACTAGAGGTAATTTTAAATGTGTAAACTTTCCACAAAACAGCAGCTGTCAGGCTTGCCATATGGGAAAAAGCCCCACCCACAGCAGAACCTGTATGCAAACTTGGGAAAAACAACCTGATAATAGCTTGGCAGCAATAAGAAAGCAGTTTGATAATCGGCTAGAAAAATAACTACAAAATTAATCATCAATGCAAAGAATATTTTCATTTGAAAGTTCTGGATACTTTTACTTGTTTTGAAAAGGAACCTACAGTTCAGCTAGCAAACTGATTCCTGATTTTAGAGTCCTGTCCAAAAAAAGGACCTACAAGGCTCAGACAAAATTTCCTCGATTAAAGACAATGGCCATGCTCTGCATACCCTTAGAAACTTCTCCATGAAATGTGCAGTAGAACTAGCTATAATTAAATATATGCAGATATCACAATAATAAGAGCTTGATTAACTCAGTTTTATAGGAAACTGCTTATTAATTTCCATAATGCTTAAAATTAGATGAGTTCCATCTGAATTTCAACATTTTCCCTTGCCAAATGAAGATGCTAATCGCACTATTCAAATGTTTGAAGAGAGGATTGAGAAGCTTAGTGCAGACAAAAAAATCCATAGTGTTACCATTTTAGCAATACTCATGTGTCCGACGTAACCAATCATGAATGAAGCCCTTTTACTTAAATATTTGGGAAATGTCTAGCACATCTCAACAAACCAGGATATTTTATATTCATCTGCAAAGAATTAAAAAGGAATGGATGCTTTCTAAATAGATTACCATGTTATTTATTCTTCTTGAGGGGGAAAGTCAGCATAATTTTAAAAATATAATATTAGCCGAATTTTAGAAGATGTTTATCTAAAACCGTCTTTAGAGAAACCATGCATGTTTTGATGTCATTACTGAATATTGGTTATTTTTTGGCACAAAATATTTTTTCTACATCTGGATGTTGAATCATCTACATACCAATAACTATTTGATCAAGCCAACATGATACATGATTACAATAATCATCACAACACTAGAATCAAGATCCCATTTCTAAGAAAAATATACTACTTGCCTGTGCTATTTCTTTGGGTTTGTTCAGTTCCTACAGCTAAAATGTAAATTTTATTTTCCATACAGCTTGTTTCTAATCCATCTTTTGGGGGTGTGTTGGGCTTAGGGATTTGTCCTGCTTAAAACTGAGTCTGCTTGCTGTAAATAGCTACTGCTACTTTCAAGATCTTTTAAATTCTGGTACTGAGGGGAATATCCCAGCTGATTTAATTCCCAGCAGGTGTCATGGGGGTTAAGTGTTTCAGGAATGTAAAGTGTTGTTTTATTTCTTCTGGAATTACTAGTTCAGTGTATCCAATTTTCAGTAATGTCCAAAGAGAAGTCTGTGATGATTCCTTACTGTAACAACAAATAAACCAACAAACTTTAGAAGAAAGCTGCTGTGATAGCAATAGAGAATCAATGGTTTTCTCTTAGTCAGGCTTCTCCCACAACAAGCAGAGCTGCTTTTAATCCTGCTATTTTAGACTTCAAAGCCTTTTAGGGTGCCAGTTTTCATTTGCACCTTATTCTCCTGCTAAGATAGATGGCATGATGCATAAAGCGTTATTTGAGAGGATGGAGTGATGATTGCAACCCACTACCCAAACCTATTATTTTTCTACTCCTCCGTTTCTTCTGGCTTGTGTCTCAGCTTATTGATTTCAAGATATCATCAAGTGTCAGACATTTATTTTAAAATCATCATGTCAGAACAAGAGCATTGCCACGTAAATGCTATAAAAATTACACAGTCTTTGACTAAATCTTAATCACTGAATTTCTGAACAGACTGATGATGACAGTTATCGAGGTGAAAAATGTCATAATTTCTGACACACGGTATGTGTTCACAGAAAGACTGTAAACCACTAGTTCTGCTGTTACTAGATATTTAGACTGCAGATTGCTATTTTGCATAATTATGGCTGCCACAAAAGATTAAACTTGTACTAAAAATATGTATCACTATCTAAACACAAATATGGGCTTTTTTTCACTGCCCTTTCTCCCTCCTATCTCTATTCAATCTGTATCTCATTCTCATTATATTGTGCTGCTTCTGCTCTCTTTCCCATTCATTCTTTGTTCAGTTTTCCTTTATATCTTTATTATTTCTCTGTGGCCCTGTATTTCTAAATTGTTTATTTGGGGGAAGAAAAGTTCTTTTCAGACTTTTTTTCCTGGTTTTGCCTCATTGTCAATTCCCTTTGCTTGTCTCCTTTTTTTCTCAGTATTATTTGATTCTCCCCATTTCACATATTTGCAGCTTAAAGTTCTTTCCTGTTCCAGATTTCCTGGTTTTCTGTGCTTCCTCCAACAACTTATTTTGCTGCTTCTTCTAAAAATTGATTGAATGTTCTTCCGCCTCCTTCCAATGAAATATATGTGGGTTTTTTTCAAAACTATAGGTCACCCTTCATTTTAAGCAAGGCTCAAATATCTACAATACTTACACAGAAGTGGGTGCACCAGCAAAAGTCCTTAAGCCATCAGCAGGTGTGTATCCAGTACTCCACTTTTCTGGTCACTGAAAAATGAGACTGGGCTGGAGATTTGGATGAAGAAAAGCTGAAGAAAAGACCACTGAGAGTGTTCAAGTTAAATGATGCTTCAGCAGAAGTGGAAAAGCAAAACTCTATGACAAGGGACTGTTAACAATTTCTGTTCTTACAGGAGCAGCGGACTTTGGATCCAGTCTGCACATAAAATTTCTTAAGTTTCAAGTATTTAATATATTTTCTTCCACTTCCTATCTGATCAATCCTTCTGCTGTTTCAACTTTTGCCCTTGAGCATAAACAGGAAATTAAACTAACCTTCCTTGGCCTTTAATTTAGATATTACTTAAATGGAGCTAATTATCATTTAACTGTCTTGATAAGGAATTTACAGTTTGCTTTCTAATTGTAACAAACATCAAGATTATCTGGTTAAAGATAATTTAAATGCAAACTATTGTAATTTCCAAAAGAACCTATGCCCTCAGAATTAAGTAGTTCATCACTCACTTAATCATGTAACCTCCAAAGTTACTTGGTTTGGAAAAAATCTATTTTTGCTTTAGGTGTTGCATTTACATGACAGAAAATTGCTTTTTTACTTGCCAATTTGTTATTAGTATGTCATACACTGTTTCTGAAATACCAACTTCTTGTTATGCAACAATTAGAAAGAGAAAGATTGCAAAAATTATACAGATTTCAAGGCTTGACTTGTGATTGTCCGACTTCCTGCCCTATGTGCATGCTGAAGCACAGAAAGCACACTGACATTTTTGCTACCTGGAAGAGATCTATAAATCAAATGAAATTCTCAATATCTGGTTGGTACTGGCAATCTGCTCTGACAGACTGCAGTATGAACAATCTGGTAGCTGAGTAAGAGAGTTGTTATCAAGGTCTTGCATCCTGCACTGACTTCTTAGCAGTTTTTAAAAAAATCTGGTAGCACAATCCCCGTTTTAAGACTACAGTATTAAAAATCTTAGCTATGAATGTTTAATATAGCTTAATTAATTTAAATTGTACCAACCATTAACTTGCTAAGGCGACTGAGATACCAAGGGCCTCATAAGCAGCAATTAAGACCATGAAACAGGAGTTACGATCAAGAAAGTCATACACTTGTGCCTCCATCTCCATGTTCATTGTTGCACTGCAATATTATTTGGAAAGGAATTTGAAGCAACAAATGCCAGTAGATCTGCATCAGAGGAGACACGATCCTTTGTTTTATTTCAAGGGCTTTTGACCTGCCTCATGTGCCTGACCAGGATATTGGCTCCACTTGGCCATTTTACATCCAGACTGTCTTGGCAGTATGCTCAGTGGGATTTTCAGGCACTGTGATTTTTTTACCACAGGGCAGGGGAATTGCCACCTGCAACTGCTTCCTACATAAGGATTGTTGCCTTCCAAATATGCACAAATGTAGAAGAGCAACCAGTTTCTATTCATAGGGTTTCACCTATTTAAGCAGCTGAAGGAAGCAAAGGTCAGAATAAAGGAACTAATAGTATTCTGCTAATGTGTCACTGAGGACTGTATAAAGCCCTAAATTGCAGATCCTCAAAGGGTTTCTTTGCACATCTCATTCAGCCTCACTCAGAGTCCTTCGGTGTCTCTGTGTGCCCAGGGCTGCACGTCTGCCTGGTGGCATGTGGCCACTGAAAACCAGAAAATATGGTAGCATTCGAACTCACTGGGCATTCACCACCTTCATCTCCTAGATGGTTTGTATGTAGTGAAAAATAAAAGGATCTGTTTCTGCATGCTGTTATAACATCCTTTACAAGTCTGAGAAATCAAACTGTCATATTAGTGTGTATGTATTATTGATTTTGTGAGGTACAATAAACATTTTAAATTTCTTATAGGGAACTAAGAGTGAGAAGAATATAGTATTTGATTTAAAATCTTTCTAAATGCGTGCTCTGCAAGTTTTTCTGATCTCAAAACTCAGCAAGGTTTTAACTTACGGCTACAGTCCATATGATCTAGCAGGAATTTAGGCAGAGGTAAATCCCATTTAGTGAACTTTATCCAAACACAGCAATAAAGCTCCAAAAAAAATTTAAATTAGATTTTCTGTGTTAGATTAGGGACATCACTTCATTCTTTCCTCCAAAATGTTTTTATGACTAATGCACTCTTTCTGGGTTAGCTATAGAGTTGGTTTTAGATAAAAAAAAATAATAATGGCTTGCTAAAATTATTTTTCTATGCATGAATTGATATATAAGTTCAAACTATTTTATATTTCTTTTTAAAGAGCAAATCATCCACACTAGAACTGGTGCAGTATCTAGGGGGATATAAAATAATATCCTGAGAAGGTCACGGTTATAATATGTTTTTAACCTTAGTTGTATCAGTATGGCATTTGCCTCACTGTCATCTTTTAGTACTCCCTTCAGCCTCATGTCGAAAGACAACTTTCTGGTGATTTAGCTGTCAAATAATTCTCCTGAAAGCAGCAAGATAACCAGAGAAAGGACAGCATATGAGGCTGGAAAGGCCTCCAAGATGTCGCTCAGTCTCTGTAAGTTGGTCTAAGGCAGGGCCAGCTGCTCCTAAATCACATCTTGCAGATGTCTGTCTGTTATCTTTTTCTGAAAACCTAAAATGATGGCTCAATATCAAGTTAGATATCAGGAATTTGTTTTCAACTGTAAGGATAGGGCAGCAGGGACATAGCTGCCTGGGGAATGTGCCAGATGGGAGGTTTTTAAATGTGGTTGAGAAAAATATTAACCAAGTGTGATGGAGTCAGCAGTGGCCGGGCCTGCCTTGGGGTAAGAGGCAGATTGGAGGAGCTTGTCAAAACAGGAAACAGGAACTATCTGACTTTGCCCAGTGTCCCTCATCCACAGCCCTCAGCACTCTCAGTGTCGTGTACCACACAGCATGGTTTTGTCCTGAGAGGCTCTCCATCGTCCAGATCCCTCATGCTACCTTTCTCCACACCTTTTTACCAAGGAACTGATGTTGCCTTCAAGCCATTGTTGCCTCCTGCTGTGATAACTGAAACTTGGGCTAAATGTATGCTCTGTGACTTCTGCTTTTGAGCTACTTTAAAGTAGCTCTAAATCAGGTGGTTTTGGACCTGCTAGTAGGCCCCAAATATGATTGTGGCTGCAGCTATACTATTCAAGCCAGCAAGGTTGAACCTATTGGTGCTGCTGAGCACAATCCAGCAGTGTGCTCCTGCAAGGAAAGCTGAAAGCGCATTGGGCTGCCCTGGCTGGAGCATAAGCAGCAGTTTGAGGCAAGTGATTAGCCTGGCACTGTGGTGAGGCTTTATGTACATCCTGTATTGATCTCCCGTCCTCAGTACGAAAAGAATATCGACAAACAGGAGAGAGTCCAGCACACATCCACCAGAATGTTCAGGGGCATGGAAAACATATCTTAGAAACAGAAGCTGGAGGAGGTGGGTTTGTTCATCCTGAAGAAAATAGCAACAGGGAATATTACTTTCTACCTTTTTGCACCTAGAAAAGAGTTGTTGAGAAGATGAAGCCGGTATCTTCTCAGAGATACACACTGAAAGAATGAGGCAATGGTCACAAGCTACAGCAAAAGAAATCCCTACTAGGCATAATGGGAAAAACAATGGCGTGCTCTAGCTCAACATAGAGAGGCAGTGGAAGTTGCTTTTTTTGAGATTTTCCAACCTTAACTATAAAAAGTCCTGAGAAACATCATGTTAGCCCTGCCTTCAGTACAAGTTTGGCACAGATAACCTTCAGAGGTACCTTCCAACTCCAATCTTTCAGTGATTCTGATTCAACCACTTATTGTGCCCTGTTACTCCCAAAACTTCAGGAAAAAAATGTCTTAAAGAATCATAAAACCGCCCAGATTGGAAGTGACCTCAGAAGATCATCTGGTCCAATCTTTCATGAGAAAATGAGATTGGATGAGATTATCTATCACCCAGTCCCACTGTATCAGTGAAGGGGACTCTACCACATCTTTGGGGAGGTTGTTCCAGAGACTGGTTGTATCACCACAGAAATATTTTTTTTAATAACAAAGATGAAATCTGTCTCAGTGCAACTTGTGCCTGTTGCCCCTTGTCTTCTCTATGTGGCTCCTTGTGGAGGGAAATCTGCTGTCGTCATTGTAGTCATCCTTTAAGTGCTGGATACTTTAAGTGCTATGAGGAGGTCTCCACTCCCTTCTTCAGGGATGAAACATATCACTCTTTCAAGTCTTTCTTCATGGGGCAGGTATTCTAGCCCTTTGATCATCTTCATAGCCTTCCTCTGGACCACTTTGTGTCTTTCTTGAAATGTAGGGGGCCAGAACTGAACTCCAGGAGTGGCTTGACCAGCACTGAGTAGAGAGGATCTCTGTCAGTAATGCCCCTGTGGATGCAACCTAGGATCCAGTTTGCTTCTGTTGCTGCAGCCATGCTCTGCCAACTCATGTTCAGCTTGTCTAACAGAACCCCCAGGTCAGCAAGGCTGCTCTGAACCTCACAGATCCCAGCCTGCGCTGGGTTCTTGGGTTGTGTCCATCCCAGGTGTACAGCGGCTTAGCACTTCATAAATGAGCTAAGCAAAATAAAACCTTTGTATTTTTGTATATGAGAGCCGCTTTAGTCAAACACGTGTGGGAGGAGAATACATGAGATGAGTATGGCTCCATATTAGAGGGTAAAACAGGATTCAATAATTTCTAAGTCTCCTGGAGTTTATTGCAGGATATGATTATTAATAATAATAACAATAATAATAACAACTAATGTAAATTTCTGTTAGGATTACATTTGTCCTCCATTGAATAATAACAGCATTGTTTGGCTAATTTTGAAAGGATTTGATATAATCTGAGTATGAGCTAAGAAACTATGGTTAAGCCAGTAAAAATGAGAAATCAGACTGTATTAAAAAAACTGCACTAAGGAAATGATCTAGTGTTCAAACTACTCTTTGCCTTATTTTCTGGAATTCATAGTCTTTTTCCTGTGCCACTTTTTATTAGTAAAAGGCAAATGACTTAGACCTTACTGAGCAACTTAGTGATTGAGTGTGGTATATATAATGTTTAAAAGGAAATTTTACAATGTATTTATCATCAATCAGAAGCACTCTCCACTCTTGTAATCACTATCCTTTGAAGTCTGAGGGCATGTAATTGTCCAATAGAAAAAAATCAGTTATGATCTACTTTTGCTTTAATGCGGAAAGTTATGCCTATGACACTACTCTTAGTAGTTATTCTTCTCCTGATCCAGAACATACATCTAAGTCTCAAAGATAATTTAAGCTTTTGTGCTAGAGAGATTTCTCTGCTTCTGGGAACGCAAAATTACTTTTTTTTTTTTAGAGGTCAATGCAGACTACCATAGTACCATTGAAATTAGTACTGCAGCTGAAAACAGAGCAAATTAAATGCATAAATCAGATTTTTATACACAAACACCAATAATGTCTATTAAATTTAAAGTAATTAGTTGACTGGTGTTTTTACTGGAATCAAAATAGAATTTTTAACTAAGAAATAACAAAATAACAACATCAAGGCTGAATTTGCGGTCTAAAAAATAATTATGTAAATAAAAAGCAGCATATAGTCTTGCAGTTTTCAAATGGAATAGGGACTTCTGCTCTTCCTGACTAATTCTAGGGCACCACAATGTACAAATTGCATGTCCTTTTGGTTCTGATGTGCTGGCTGCACTGTGCACCCATCTCCTTGTCTGTGAATCATCTGTCCTTGCTGAAAAGCTTCAGGTAAAGAGCCCATTTGGGGCATGACCGTCCCTGCAGTCTTCCTTCTCTCTACTGATGATGTGTAAGTGAAGGGACAGTTTTACCACATGACTGCTTTATCTTTTATATACCTTTGGCACTCAGGAAGTGTTTCTAGAAACTGTCACATTATTTTATCAGCATGGCAACAAACAGATCTCTCACAATCTTTTCTTATAAACGTATAAAATATTTTCAATTTTAATCGGTGGAAAGGTTTTTAAATTGATAATTTTTGTGGTAGAATAAACAGCATTTTTTATACACCTGTCTCTAGCAAAACTTGCCCATTTTATCTGAGAAGCTTTGGCATTCCTGCAGTGAAAATCATTTATCTCCTCTGAAAATTGCTTTTGGTTTGTAGAAGAAGTTAAATGAAGCTGAAAAGGTTCAGTTGCACTGAGAATTGGCAGAAATATTTTTCATTTGCGTAGATTAGTTTGAATTTTCTGCACATTTCTGACAGCACAGTAAACAGGCTCCACATAAGTAGGCATATATACTGTATTTGTAACCTTAGCTTAGCATCTGAGACAGTAAACACCATATCTAATACATTTGTCATTTTATACCAATTCAATTTGGTGTAAATAACTTGTACGACATTATTTAATGTTGAAGCCTACAGGGAGAGCTGGAAACTGAAAACCCAAGAGGCAGTAGCTAAAACAATATGATGCAGTGCCAGCTTACAGGTTCCCGATCTGAGCTGATGTTTACATTCTGCTGTTGTTGCACTACCAGGAAAATGAATAATAATGCACTGGAGGTAATGATGTCCAGTATTTCCAAATGCCAACTACTTGAGCAGGTACTTGGGTTACTCAGTAATTTGGGGTTTGTGTGTGCTTCAGTGAAAAGGTTTAGCACAAATACAAACACATTTTGGCCTACATAGAGTGCAGAAGAATTTTTGCTAGTTTCTTTCAGTAGTGTTTGCAACTCTGATCTGAGTCTCAATAATGGAATGGTTCATTTCCATGCTCTCTAAAATAATAAATACAGTCATTTATAGTTGTTTGGCCTGGGGTGGGAGAAAAAATGCATTGGCAAGAAGTAAATAATATTTTTTCCCATTCTGCAGATGCTGTAGCTTATAAATTCAGATCTATTACATGGGTATGTATGCATATGGAAGCCCATCTGGAAAATTTCTTTTTAATGGGCGTGTGTGTGTGTACTTCTACACATTTTATTGTGATGATTTCCAGCAAGTTATCTAAGAAACATGTATCTCTAAGCCTGTGCATAGTCCATCTTATTTCGGCAGCACCATTTAAAGCAGGCAATCAGGTTCGTGGCCACATGCTTCAGAGTGCTGGGCTTTTAGAGTGCAACCCAGTGCTGGCTGAAGCAATTGAAGAAATGTGCCAGAGGTTTTAACTCAGACCCAGTCACTGTGTCTTGTGATTTTTGTCCAGCCTGCCTCATGGAAGGCTGAGCAATCAGTAACAAATTGGAGGCACAGCAAGAACCTGTGGTAACCTGCATCCTGATGAGCTGCTTCAAGTCTGCAGAAACATTTCACTTGTACACTCTGAGAGACAGCTCAATTTGGTCTCAGTGGGGTCAGCAGCAGTGCAGCCATAGAAACAAAGTAGTCTTGCAGGTGAGCGGGGAGCCTGTGAGCTAACCTTACCCATCAGCCAGAGATGACCCTTGAGAGCAGATCCAGACTGTGGTGAGCACAGACCTTTCCCGTGAGAATTCTTTCTCTCTTCTTCTTGTGTTTTATAAACAAAGATAATGTTTGGATGTTGTTTGGAACGGTCTCTCGAGATACGGACATTCAAGCCTGGCCGATCGGCCTGGGGGAGGTTTTGAACTGACCAATCTGGGTGACCTTTGAAAGTCTATATAAGTTGGAATTAACTAATAAAGTACACTTTTTTTGGCCACACTGAAGAGCTGGACTCCTTCACTCTGCTCGCGGTTCAACAGCGACATCAGACTCAGATTAAATTGGAGATGAGAATTTATGGGAGTGCAGAGCAAGACCTAAGCTGGTTAAACGTATGCCCACCTCAGCAGTTCTCTCACTGGCCGCTCCGTCAAGATGCCGACTTAATGATCCAGTTTGTAAAGCAATGCCATCTTCCTCTGTCCAGTTAAAAATATTCCTTGAGGATTATTTGAGAGAATTTGAAAGGAGCATTTGCAGGGATTCACTTCATTAAATTGGGATTGAATGGTAATAATGGATAGTACATGGAAAAAACTGAAAAGTTACTCAAATCTGGTATAATTTGGAAATGGCACCAGCTGTACACTGATTTCTCATGTACAAAATTAGTGCAGTCATATAAAGCATTGATATCTCACATAACAGTAAGATCTAAGAAGTTTCTAAATGTAATCCACCAATATTTTTGATTGAATACTTCACATTGATATATTCTGCCTTGTGTTTAATGAATAAATAATCCTTTATCCATGCATTAGTGGGGAATGTGAACTATTTTCTTATTTCCATTTAGAAGAATGAGAAGAAATCTGATTTCAAGTACATTTTCTTATATTACCACAACAGGAAATATTAAAACTTTCTTAATCAAACTAGCTCTATTTTCTTCAATTTAGTACTGAGCAGCCCAGATAATTTCATTCAAAAAGGAGGCACCATAGGTAATGATAACTCTCTAGGCCTCCTGACTGTCACACAAAAAAACTGTATGTACATCTTCCACACCACAGAAATGAATCTTTAATCTGGATGGTGAAGAGATTTAGCTAAGCTTCTTTAAAAACAAATGTGGATATCAGCCTCTGAAATGCTCCATCCCTATGCATACAAAGAAAGAATAAAATTCTCATGAATACTTCTGACTAACTAATTCTTGAATTGTCCAGAGATGCTATACGAGGCTGCTTGTTTGCCAACTCTGTTGAAATGTTTTTCCTACCAAAAAATACAACAGTGACACTTACGTTGTTGAAATAGGCAAAAGACATAACGAAATTGCTCATAGTGTGGAAAATATACTATTTTCTCCCTGGAGCCCACCACATTTTTTGCAAAATATGTATCCATTTATTATTTTACACTGAGATTCAGATTTTAAAGTGAATTCTGATACAAACAGGAACAGTGCCAAATCCACTCTACTTGCTGCATAAACTTTTTCCAAAGTAATTTCTTTTGTTATAAAAGGCAAAATCACTGTTCAGTAGTTACATGTGGAACTTATAGACAAGTTGCAAGGATTTCTCAAATTTCATATTGCATATACCAGTGTTGAGTGAAACCAGGAAGTAAATGAACCCCTGAAAAATTATTGCATCCCTCAATAAATAAATATGCCCTAAAAACTGCAAAAAAAGGGAACAATAGCCCTTATATTTACCTATATATGACAGTATTAGTGACTGAATATAAGCCAGAAAAAACTAAATTTTCTTTACAAGCAAGAAGACAGTCATAGCTAATTTATTCCTTAATTTTTATCCTGATGGGTAATACATGACATATTCATGGATACTCAGAAAACAAGTTGGTTTGAAATTTGCAATCTCTAACATAAATTAAAAGCATTTCCTCCAAAATTGCATCACTCTACCCATCATTAACTTCAGTGCCTTACAGTAACTCGTAATTGAATTACTTTATCTCATAATTTCATCACATTGTATTCACTCAAAAAAATATTAAGGCCTCTCTATTTTACCTTTGTTTACCTAAAGCATTTTTAACTGCTCCTTTGCTCTGTTCACCTCTGACTGTTTGTTTGCAATGCACTCCCCAAGGTCAGAAGACAGCAGGTTTTTTAGTAGAGATGGAAAGGGATGGACAGGTTGCAGACAAGCTTTTCTGGCCTGAATACTCTCTTCTGCTCTAGGACAGCCTTCAATGGGAATGATGTTAAAAACAGAATTCTTGCAACAGTCATGAAGAATCTCAAGCATTTCTTGCCACCACATTAAAATAATGTCTCCCTGTTGGGTGTCTTCTGCTGTCAGTTTAGCTTGGCTGCCTTCTCTTAATTGCATTTGCTTTTGAAACAGGGATCGACATAGGCATCCATATTTGCTTTCAAACTTCTTTTCTGTGGTTGTCTGCAAATAACCCACATTTTGTTTCAGTCTTCTCTGTAAAGGGTAACTCACTGAGTATGTAAAAGCCATTATAAGTTGTTAGCATCAAGCTTTAGAACTGAGGAGCTTTATTCAGGAAGTTGCATCTCCATGGAGTAGTCTGTGTGCCATCTTCATAACTCATTTTTTCTCCTCAAAGATAAAGTCTAAACTTTCCATCCGTTTCCCGTATTTATTTTCTGTTATGATGAACTGGGTAAAAAAGTTCAGACTCTCTTTCACAGTACTCTATTCCATTTTCCTTGTTTGAAACTCAAGCTTTCTACTTGGGTGCTTGGGCGACTATTTTGGACAGACTGCTCTAATATTTTTATCTTCATAGGATTTTGAATTTAATGATCACAATGTTACAGTCACACAGTCCGTAGGGATTTTCCTTCAGATACCAAACCAAAAAGAGCTATGCTTGGAAGTAGGTCAGGCACTGCTTTCTGCATTGAAGTCTGCATTGAATGGAAAAACTTGATTTAAACTATGGAATTACTCTACTCAATCAAATAAGCGCTGTCCTTGTTTTCAGTGCTCAGCACTCATTATTTTTTCCTGTTTCTTTCTATTTGGCTGAAAGGGTTTCCTAGCACCTTGGGAAAAAAAAAGATGGCAAATATTATACAGCTACAATAAAAGATTTCCTCACACACTAACGTAGCAGAGGCATTTCCATTTCAATCACAAAATAAAGAAAAAAAATTAACCTGGAACTGAAAACTTATTTCCCTGCAACAATCACTAAGATTGGTAATCCCTCGTTTCTTCACTTTTTTCTCCTGGGGCCCACAACACCTTATTTCTCCAAGGGGCAACAGGTTGCCAAATATTCCTACATCTCTTGGCTATGAGTTGGAAAAGCTGAGTTTACTGATGGTGACGATTTATGTGAAGATGGTGAGGGTTCAGAGAAATATAGGTCCTGTATTGTGAGAAGGACAACCCTGAGGTGAGAGCCCAGGCTTATGTTTACAGCATTACTGTTCTGCCTCCCACTCAGCCACTTGATGCAAGCTACTTTGGCATATTGCTGCCTGTGAATGTCATGGAAAATACTGTCTGCCTTGAAGGATAGCAGCTAATATGTTTATGATATTTAAACATCCTTTCTGTTATTTCTAGCTGGGATTTTTTGTTTTGTTTATTTTTAACTAAAAGCAAATAGGAAGAAAAAGTGTCATTCTTCCCTCCAGTAATAATATATTCTGCTTTCTTCTCTCCGTAATAATATATTCTGCTTTTAACAAGTAAAAGATATTACAGACTATCCATATAAGAGCATTTTCTTTAGGATTCTCCAACTAACTTTCTTAACAGCTAGCAGTGTTTTTTCCTGAGAAGTTATATAAAATGGGAAGAACATGAGGACTTTTATCTCCCCCATCCCACACATTGTATGTGAGTTTTAGTCATAATCATAATATCCACATGGAGACACAGACAAGGGACAACTTGTCTCACATTCTCTGAAACACACCATCTTAGGGAAACTGGAGATCCACCCTTAAAGGGTGCATATTTCAGTTTAGATAAGGAAGGTGGGTTTTGAGTGAGTCTCTCCCTTGTCTTCACTCACAGCACTTTAGGTTATGTTGTGGAGCAGTTTTAGAAATCTAGGATCCCCCAGTGTGACAAAAGGCATAGCCTGAGAGCATGCTTGATGCATGTTAGTGACCAGGGGATTCGGTCCAAGGGGCCAGGCTAGAGTGAATGCACAGCAAAACCCCTGAGGTGTGTATGATATAGATGACAATGCCACAGCAACAGTAGTTTTGCCCTTGAGGCCAGTTTTTATCAGGAGATTCTGCTGTTGAGTTTCTATGGGACTGATGTAGACATAGATTCAGTTGTACAAGTGATAGGAAACCAGAAAGAACAGGATGCATTGGGGAGTTGTTGAACATGTATTTCTGCATCATAAAACCCAACCAAAAGGGTAGAAAAAGCTGTATCCCAGCATGCTGTATGTAGAACAGTTTCTCCTTTACCTATTCTGTTTTGACACTTTGAAACAATGCTTTGTCTTGCTCTTCATAGTGTCTCTTCACTTTCTGCTGGCTGCTAAACACTTTTTCCTTGGTTGCTTTAAGAGGCTTCCAGCAAAATGACTTAGCTCTGTCGTGGTAAGCAGGCTGGCACTTGGAAAAGCCTTCCTTTCATGGGCTTATTTTTTGGTCAGGTCATGGCAGGATTCACTGTTACCCTTCCATGAAAGTCCAGTGTTGCTCTACCTGAGGGGCAGTAGCCAGGATGGTTGGAGACCAGAAAAGATCTGAAAAGTCAAAATTGTGATTTGTATTCAACACATTAATGTCTAAGGACAAAGGAAAGTGTGCATGCCAGATTGTTTTGCAAAGGTCTACAGGATAATTTTCTTTCTTTTTTCTTAATAGCTAATCTTATCTTATAATGTTACAGGAGGGACATTATCCTAAAGGTGAGTTAAACTAGTTATTTTCTAATTTCTGGTTTTATATTTAAAAGCCTGAAGATATGACCATGCAGTAGTTATTATACATTGTTTTGTAATGTTATCAGTGAAACTGCTGCATTTTTTGCAACACTTAGTCTTGCAAATGTGTTTCTTGTTTCTGATAAAGCCCTTTGGGAGTCCTAAATATTTCTAGCATGTTCTGAATAAGATGGAAGAAGGAAGAGGGAGATAAGATATAAACAAAGACTCATTTTAGTGTGGCAAGTTGTGAGTCATCATTAATTACTGAAAGCAAGGCAGACATCAAGACATATATTTGTGAAACATAGCTCAGGGCTGGTAATTGTGGGCCACAGGCGCAGATTTTAAATTGTTCACTTACAGAGAAGGGCAGAATTTATAAACTTTAGTTAGCATGAAATCAATCTTTTGTCATTAAATTGAATTTATTCGGCCTTTGTCTCCCAGTCTCAACAAGTAGGAAGCTATTGTCTATAAATAATTTTTTAAGATAAATAAATACACATGTACACAAAAATAAAAAGTAGTGTCTTTGGACTAGGATTTTTTCCTATTGTCTTTTTGAACTATCAACAATTGTTTGTTGAATCTGTAATCACCATTCCCACTGAATTCTATAGATGGACACAAAAAGGGTGTACATAATTTTTTTGTGATTCTGACCAGCAACTCAAAATATTTAAGGAAAGAGTGAGCAGTCATACAATTAAGTCCTTGTTGTTTTTTTTTTTGAAGGTTTTGGGTTTTTTTCTATTTATTTTGGTTATTTCTCATTGTTTGTTGTCTGAAGCTGTGTGTCTCTGCAGTATGAACACCAAGTAGAATTATTAATTTTTTTTCCTCTCTTGAACTTAAACGGAGAATTGTAGTATTTTTTTTCAAGAGCTACATTTTTCACAAGGAGTTTGATAGATTTCTGTTCAGTAACAAGAGGTACAAGAAACTGAAAAGGTGTATGAAGAGAAATGAGATAAAGCTGAAAGACAAGTTATCCAATCTCTTTAGTTCTAACAGGAAGTGTTCCAAAATTCTATGCTTATGACATCACAAGGAAATGAATATTGGTAAACTAAATAGTTTCTGAATGAGACCATGAGTCTCTTATGGTAGATTTGAGCTGAAATGGTAATTTTCTTCAGCCAAAATTCTGATCATTCAGATGGGATATACACACTGAACAATAAAAACCAAAACCAACACCCCAACCAAAAAACCAAATATGGGCTAGTGATTGCTAATCAGAATTGCTATCCATTTCCTTCAATAAGGGAAAGGACCTCTGAAAAAAAGATCAAATGTGTTCAAAGACATTCAAAGTGCTTATGGGAAAGAGTCATACATTCTAACTGTGCAGCCCATTTTAATTTCACATTTTCAGACACTAGAGTTTAAACACAAAGTTTGCTGTATTGTGAGAACTGCATCTTAGCGGGAGTACAGGAAAAAAATAACTTGGTGTGTGAAATCGTAGAATCATAGAATGGTTTGGGTTGGAAAGGATTTAAAGATCATCTAGTTTCAACTCCCTGCCATAGGCAGGGACGCCTTCACCAGACCAGTTTGCTCAGATTCCTATTCAACCTGGCCTTGAGCACCTCCAAGGATGGGGCATCCACAACTTCCCTGGGCAATGTTCCAGACCCTCACCACTCTTACAGCAAAGAACTTCTCCTGATATCTAGTCCAGACCTCCTCTCATTTAGTTTGAATCTATCCCTTCTTGTCCTGTAACTACTTGCTCTTGAAAGAAGTGTTTGTCTTCCTTGTAGGTTCTCCTCAGATACTGGAAGGCTACAATTAGGTAACCCCAAAGCCTTCTTTTATCCAGCTGAACAAACCCATTTCTCTCAGTCTTTGCTTGTAAGAGAGGTGTTCCACGCCTCTAATCATCGGTTAAACCAAGCAAATACAGAAGTAATGAAACAAATTATATTCCTATATATTGTGCATTCTTTCAAAATTTACAAAACTAAGAAAAAAATTTCACTGATAGTATGCAACATTATTCAAGTTAAATCTGTTCTCTTACTATGCAGTTCATTAATTCATATGCATAAACATACCTTTTTCCTCTTACGAACAATTCTAAATATGACAGTAATGAAACTGTGTTACGTTTCCAAAGGATACAATTATGTTGTCTGTCTGTGGACTAGTGCTATAATCATGAAGTCTTTTTTCTGCTGTAAATTTTACTTCAACATTTGTCTTGATTTAAGGTCTTAGTTCCTCTTTAATACACTAAGGGAAAATAATGAAATATTGTGTGGAGGGTCGCCCAAGCATTATTGCCCAAGATAAATTTCTCTTCTCCCTAATAGATGGGAACAATTTGTCCATGAGATATCCTGAGAAAATCTTTATGTTTCAATGAAAGTCACTCAATATGATATAGTCTAAGCTATCAAAAGACAAAATGTAATCCGTTACCTCCCAATTTGGGACTCCTTTTATCTAACTTCAACACTTTAAATATGAGACATCTTGACTTATCCCTGTGTGTATCTAAACCCAACTGAGAGAAAAACGCACCTCTTAAAGTAATTTCTCAAAACTTTGCCTTAATTTCTGCACTAAAGTTTCAAGTTTTTAAATTAATCATACTATACTATACAACACATACCTCACTTTTTTTTGCACATAATCAGATGAAAAGACTCTCACACCTTCTGAAAGAGAATCTGATAAAGATGATGAAAATATTTTGATGACGCTAATATAATTAAGGCAAAAATATGTAACGTTACGTGTTTCACAATTTCTTGCTCATATTAATTCATGTGAAAATGAGAGTTCGTTAACTATTTTACTTGGATGCATAATAATCAAGTGTCATTTTGAAAGTGCTGCATGAAAAGCAAAGAGCTGTGTTTAGAAGACATGCTCAAAAGAGCAAATGGCTTTTAGGAAGATAAATACTATGCATGTCCAGTGACAGTCACTTAATTTGGGGGAAAAGTTATCTTTTTAAATATTATCTTCTGTTTAATTTTTCTCTTTGATGACAATATAACCTGGTGATTAACATGTATACAAAATTATTTCGTATATTTGTGTGGGTCATCTATAATTTCTAATACATATCGGTTTGCATGAACAGATATGCCAGAACAAATCCAAATTTCCGATCTAGTGCACTATCTGTACCACATTTGTAAATGGACAAACGCTGGTAAACTAAAGCTTGCAGTTCTTAACTCCATAAAGGTTTAAGTTACTGCAACTGCTTAGTAAAAATGAGGTCAGTTTTTAAACAAGACAAGGTTTGTAAGCAGATATGGTTGGAAATGTTGGGCAAGCCTTAGGGTACATTAAATCATCACCAGTTTGAAACACATATGTCTGCAAGTTTATTAAAATTTCCAGCTATACCAATCTGCCCAACAGAAGATACTAGCTCAGCCTATAAATATTGTCCTGTGCTTTTAAGCATGTATATTTCTAGTTTTGAATTCCTTTTATTGAGTTTATAGTTGATTCCTTTTAAACAGTTTCATAAAACTTACTACAATGTATTTTGTTAGCACAAGAGAGTATTCTTCTCCCTAGCAGGAACTGCATTATTTTCATTGCTGGAAATCAGAACTGGAGATAAGAGAACTTAAAAATAAGTCTTTTTATATTCAAAATCTTGGCGTGATTAAAAACAAGTTGAAAGATAGATATTTGAGTGAAAAAATGGCTTCTAAATATCTCTCTATAGCACCCCTTATATTTTCAAGACATCTAATTAACATGCCCATTAGGAAATTATATATTACAAATGTGATGTACACAATGAGCCAGGGTTCCATGTTTTATTGGTTCATTATAGCTAAATCTGCATATAAAGAAAAGTACCATTTACAGTTACCTTAAGATCAGAACGGTACTAGCCTAGTTCAAATACATACATTTTAAAACATGTATTTGCATTAGACAATAAAGTAAGAGTTATACATGCTAAAGCAAGCTCATTGTTTAGGTTTAACATAAAAACTTGCATCATGACAGTCAAATAAGTCATCTTTCTTGTCAAGGACAATCATTCCTGTACTATACTTACCTATGGCAGTTATTAACACTTCTACATTGCTAAACCTTATTTTGTAATTTAAGAACTAATTTTTCTTCCTTAAGGTAATAAAAATTCATAAACATTAAAATTTACATAACTGTGTACTACTCATCTTTAGGCTGAACTCTTATCAATATCAATCTAATCAAACTGTAGTTTTCTGCATCTTCTGCATCAGCACAAAACTTGAGGCAAGGGAACTAAATCAGTTTTGCTAGACTGAAACCTGTCCTCACTTATGCCAATAATCCCAATGTAGCCTCTGTGCACTTGTTTCTTTCTTTTCAAGGAAGAAAAGAAGTTTTCAATAAAAATTATTATTTTATTTTCCACATTATATGTTATTAGAGAATATATTATTTAATTGAAAAGCTCTGAATACTCAATGGGATATATACATAAAAATAAAGATGTAAGGCAATATTACAGGGGAATGTGTAGTAAAATGACAGAACTTTGCTCTTTCGCTTGCTTTGTTTGAAGTCAAGATAAACATGCAAGGCCATAGAGCAGTTTGCATTGTTTCTAGTTTTTCGTTGTTTGTTCATTTGGGTTTTTTAAAATGCAGATTTCTCCAGCATTGCTATCATCAATAAAATCACACGTTCCCTCCTTGGAATGTGAAGCAGAAAAAGAGTTACAAAGGCTACAAATGAAAGCTTTAACAAAAATTTGATAATTAACACCCAAGAAAAGAGGTTGCTAACTGCTTTTAATTCACCCAAAAATATGCAGGGGGTTTTGCATGATTAAACCAAGGGCAACGTTTCTAGTAATGGAGTTTTACTCGAGCTGTTCATCCAGCTTTTGAATTCATTTGTGAAAGAACAAAATTGTATCACCAGAGAAAACAGTATTTCCAGGAAATGAGGGAGTTGATTCACCAGAAAAAGGCGTCTATGCCTCCTGTTCCTCCAAAATCTTAGCTAGGGTGGGGATCCCATGAGCTGTCAAGCTGAATTTTTCAAGTTCAGTCTAGAACTAGAGATGTAGGGACACTTCAGTCCCTTTCCAAAGAGCAGGAAATCTCCATGAGGCCCCTTCTGCTGCTCTCTATGGCACACCATGCCAGATTTGCAGGGGCCCTTTGCCAGGAAGGGGGAAGTCAACCTTGCCAACAAGCCATATCTAATGATAAGCACACTTAAATATTTAGAAAAATGGCTCATAATTCACTTCCTTCGTTATGGATAATTGCAGCCTGATATCCATAGTAACAGAAATGATGCACTCACACTTCAGTGGTATTCACCACAGGGTGAAAATATCTCCCAGTCCATTACAAACACCCCACTGAAGGCTCTTGGGTCACGGGGGTTGAGGAAACCAGCAGAGCATCAAGATGAATAGATATGGTGACAGAAAATATTACTGAAAGTGTAATATTTCTGTTATCTAAAATATTCATTCTCAGTTTGAACCACTCTTTTCCACTGTGATTGTCACAGAGCAGTCTGAGAGAAGACAGATTACGTGAACTATAAAATTACTCTCACACGTTGCAAAGGGACTATGTTTATTTCCAAAAGGCATATGAGAGAGATATATAAATTAAAATACAAATTGAATATAAGCCAGAAACTATTTACCCATTTCTGATGGAGTAAAGGTATTATCCAGCACTGTCTAGGAGCTATGCTAAATATCTTGTTTTATGGGCTGAGGAAGAGCACCTTACACAATCTTGGAACCGATGAAGGAAAGATTTCCCAAATACTCTTTTCAAAGTATTTTCATGTCTTAGACTGCTTGCCACTTGATTTGAGTAAGCTGCAAAAAACAAATGAAAAGTCTATATAGAAGTCTGTATAGAAATTCAGAATTTATTTTTTTTATAGAATAGAATCATTGAATCATATAATCATAGAATGTTAGAATTTTCAATGTTGGAAGAGACCTTTAAGATCA
Source organism: Grantiella picta (assembly GCA_013397955.1). Lineage (NCBI taxonomy): Eukaryota > Metazoa > Chordata > Aves > Passeriformes > Meliphagidae > Grantiella > Grantiella picta. The sequence goes on along the minus strand of VZRM01001799.1, from coordinate 504,476 downwards.
AAATCTGCTCTGTAACCCTGCTGGTCACTGAGGTCAGGCTGACATGCTTCCATCTGACCCTTCTTGTGGAGGGTGCCACATTGGCCAACTTTCAGTCATCCAGAACACCCCCATTTAGCGAGGACTGTTGAGAAACGAGGGTAAGCAGCTTAGAGATCTCTTCCACTGGCTTGTTTAAGAATTTTTTTGAATTTAAAACATATTGTGTTGGGAAAGACGTAGCTTTTTCAGAGTCTACAGTAACTGTAGAATTACAAAGACAGCTGAATTAAGAAGTTATGTGGAGATCCCGATTCCAAACCTATTAGAACCAATGGGAAAACCTTTTGCTACTCCAGAAAAGTAGCAGAAAAATTTGGTTTCTTTATTCGAAATATTACAGTTAAATATTTACTTAACTTATTAACATCCTAAAAGTGACATTTGAGGATATTTTATTAAATTATTTACATTCAATAGTTAAGGAAAAGATGCCTCCCTTGGAGTAATAAATAATGTACTAAATTGTCATATCTAGCAGCAATTGAAGAGAAAGCTAATAGAAAACCTACAGTAAACATGGCAAACTCCAAATATTTCTAACAAATTATCTCTGCAGTAACAAGATCAACTGAACAGCCCCACAATGAGGCTGACCAAAAATGAAAATATGCTTCAGCTTTCAGTGTCACTACAGAAATATTACTCACTATGAAAATAGTGTAGAAAATTGTCCTCTGAGCGAGTTACATCTGTGCAAATGTAGACTGAATGATAAAAAACCATCTAGTTACCCATTAACTTAGCTGATTTGAATACTGATAAATGAATAGCAGAAACATTTTGCATTATTATTTAATCTGATATGAAGGGACAGTAGTGGAATAAGTTCCATTTTGTATCTCTGCTGAAAAATCAGTGGAAAAAGGTACCCCAGAAAGTCAGAGACATTAAATGTGTTTGTAAGCTTCTTATATTCATACAGAAGGAAAACAATGAAAATGTGATTGGATAACTCTTATTCCAAAGAAATGAGTAAAAACTCAGTCCTGTCAGCTGTCTGGGAATACCTTCTTGATCGTCCAGTCTGGAAAGCATCAATCTTCCCCAATGTAATAAACTGTGTGTGGCTTCAAAAGAATGTTTTAACACTCATAACTGATGATCTTTATTGGAGAGGTTCCCTCCTCCATTTTGATTCCTTCCAACACACTTCATTTCTTACACAGAGGTCTAAGGTAGGTTTTGAGCTTCCCAAGACTTTAAACAAAAATTCCAGCTCTAAGAGAGCAAGAAACTTTTTCTAAAGCTGTACAATGCTGACAGCAAAATGTTGATTAGTGGTTTTTTTTAGGTCAAAGCAGAGTTCTCTGCAAAGCGATTATTTTTATATTGTACATAAAAGAAGACCTCCTTCAGGGTGATTTTCTTTAGACGTAAATATTTCAAGAATTTAAAGAGAGTTTTCATTTCTCCCACCCCAAGGTAAAACATAAAACAAATGCATGGCCCAACCTGCCACATTATTGCCTGCCTCTTGGCACTCAGAGTAAAGGGAACATAGTGTAAAAGAGCACCTCATAAAGCACATACCTTTTTGTGTAATGTTGATTATGAGACCATAAACTTCCACAGTATTTTAAATATAAAATATAGCACCATTCATTTTCCCTTACAGGAAAGTTTCATTCTCTTTAGTTTAGAGTGGTCTGTGCTATACGTCACAAAAATGACATATCATGTCATTTATGTCTTTCCTTTTTCCCCCATGGCCTTCTCCAACCCGTCTCACTGTGCAGGGGGAATTCAGGCAATGCTCAGGAATGCAACACATATCCATGTCTTCAGATATGCCTTTAGATTGTAGGCAGCTCTACCTCTTTCATTTCCAGTCGCTTCTCTATTGTAAGTAGAAGTATATGTTGCCAAGGTTGAAACTCATTTTTCATGCAATTTATTTTTCTACATAAACGGGAGTAATGTCGTTGATGAGGCAGACAAATTATTTTCCACTGATTATAGAGCAGACATTTTATAATCTGTGTGAATCATTGTGGCCTGTGTTTTCTTTCATCTTCTTTGCTGGATGTTTGAATAAAGCATTTATCTTGTGAGTAGTGCACATTAAAGCAGACTCTAAGGGTTGCTGCTGGGCAGCCTGCTCTCTGCATCACAAGCCAGACACTAGGAAAAGAAGTGGTGCTTAGTCAACCATAAATAAAAGGAGGAAAAACATACTGAAGAATCCCTAATGCACATGTCTAGAGAAAAAATGAGCATGCAGAATCACAGAAACACAGAACAGTCGAGGTTAGGAGGGACCACTGGAGGTTATCTAGCCCAACTGGCCTGTTCAAGCAGGATCCCTTGGAGGACATTACTCAGGGCTGTGTCCAGACCATTCCTGAGTATCTAGAGAAGGAAACTCCACGACCTCTTGGGCAAACCTGTTCCAGTGCTCAGTCAGCTTCATAGTAAAGATGATCTTCCTGATGTTCAGGTAGAACTTCCTGTGTTGTGTTTTATGCCAATTGACTCTCATCCAGCATACACTGTTGATTTTGTATGCAGGAATAAGTGACTAATAATGAGCCAAAAGATTGAAAGAATTTCAGGACATATTATAAACTGAGAGCAGCTATATTCTGCAATATGTATCTTAATGAATTCTTCAAGAATGCTGACATAAAATTACTTCTGGCATCCCCTTTGCAGATATTATTTCTGAGAACTTTCTCAAGAACTCAAAACCTTATGGGTGTAATGTCTATGTAATATTAACATACAGCTCTGAAGGAAAGGAGGGGATGGAATCCTATAATGAATTTGACTGTCTGAAAAATGAAAAGAAGTTGAGTTTTTCAAAGTCTACAATATCTATAAAAGACTTTGAAGTCCAACTCCATTCTTAGCCCCTGGATACATTCTCCATTCTGCCCTTAAATATTGCACAGCTGTTCAGAAACAAAACATTAGAATCAGCGTTGCTGTGTCTTACAGCATGAATGGAAGAAAAAAGGAATTATGGAAGAAAGAATTAACTTGAAAAATGGTGTGGTCTTTCGTGGATGGCATTTAAGCTCAAGACATACATTTAATGGGTTTTTTGCGTCTCTACAAATCCTGAGGGATTTGAAACTGGTCTAAAAGCATATTTTCTTTGTTAAATGTCTCCATGTAAAATTGTCTACAGAATGCTGCTGTGTTATTGTTAGACAGAACAATATGTCACGAGGCTTGGGAAATATTCTGATTTCAAACATGTCATCATGTTTATTTTCTCCTTTATGCAAATCTCTAGAAAATGAAAAGGAACTCCGTATAGCAGTTTGTGATAAGTCAGCAGTATATTTTGTCCATTACTCTTCAGTTTTCCTTGCCAAAACCTCTTGACTTTTTTACATTCATATGTTCTTGAAAGCATTAAGCCATGAGGAGGAATGGTTTTCTGTCATGAAAAAGCATCAGTTTATCTTGTCCTATTACAGTGTTTTCATGTCTGTTAGAAACTGATATTTAGTATTACTCCTACACATTTGATGACTGATATACTGATGAAAAGACCTGAATACACTTTGCATTTCCCATGACAGAATGAATAATAGGTAGTGTATGTTTTTAAGATGTAGCAAGAGATATTACAGTGTGGAGGTTGAACCTTTGCAGGTTGCCTGTCAGAGGGCCGGCCGTGGGGGCAGAGGCAGCCTCTGCTGTCTGGGTCATGGTGACAGGAAGATCAGCCCACGAGCCCCTGCGGCAAATTATGCACCAGCAGAGAAGATCATTGGTCCAGAATCCTCCCCCGCCCTCATCTCCATATATAGGTTACTTCTAGACTGTTCTCCTTTGTTCTCCCCTTAAGTTATGCCTTACTGGTTCCTTTGAATTCTGTATCCTCCCCTCTCATGTAACCATTGGTTAATACCCCTGTCCCTCTTCCCTACGGCTTTCCCGGTTGGCCTGCGTGCCAAACCACTCCCCTTCTCCTGTCCCTTGTAACCCTATGCCACTGGTTGTTCCGGGGTTCCTGTCTCGCTGCTTGGGGACTTCTGCCTCGTGCCTCATCTCTACCTCATCGCCGCAGACAGCATGCAGCCTCCGGATCTCCAGACCCCTCGCCCATCCCTGCCTCTCCGTCCCATCTCTCCGTCCCCAGACCTTCCCTGACTGCACCGACAATAAACCTCTGGAGAACCGCAGACTGCTTGCTGTGCGTCCTTCCACCGCCCGCGCCTCTTTACCTCTGGTCTCCCCCGCTGGGGCAGACAGCCCCAGGTCGGGACTTTCTTTTTTATTTTACAACATTACAGGGCCTTTGCTTTCTACCTATATATGCAATCCTAACTCTTTTGAAATCAATGTGCATCTTGCCATTGCTTTTAATGAAGATAGAATTTTATCCTTTACTTTACAGAACATGGCACATTTCTTGCTTTAATACCAGCTATATTTATATAACTTTCTTGGGCCCTAAAAGTCTGCTATGCATTATTATTATTTTAGTTGAGTAAAGTATCTTGTGCCAAAAGATGGAGGAATGACTTTAGAAGTTTCTTTTCACATCTTTAAATATTTCAAGATGACTAAAGGAGAAGTAACACATCTGCTGAAGGACCCTGGCTGAACTATAGAAAACTGATTCATGTGACACTGGTTTTGTGCCTCTCCTGTCCCCAACATGGATACACAGCACAGGAGTTTTATGAAAACTCATCCCTACCACATGAGGGAAAAATGCACACTTTCTGTTACAGGTAAAAAGTTGAAGCCTTCCATATTTTTATTGTGCCAAAACCTGACAGGCATATTCCTGAAGAACTAAGACCAAATGCATTTAAATTCCATTGCTATATAACTTAAAATTCAGTTATACTGAAAAATGTTTAGTTAATTTAACAGTGGCATTTCAAAAATGCATTTGTTACATTTAACTCTAATAACAAAACAGTTCCTCTCTTAACTGAAAAATGTAATTTTACACTTCATCTTTTTTTTCTTACTGTGCTATGCCCAAACTAAAATAAATATATAAATAAATAAAAATGTATTTTTATTGCTGTTGTCACGCTAATCATACTTAAGAATTTTTCATTTTGTTGCCAAATTATGGCACAGCTTCCTTTAAAACAAAAAAACCAAAAAAAGAGAAAGAAGATGATTAAGTCTGACTTGGCTGAATTCAAACAACTGCTGTTGGTTTTCGATCCATGCTTCGTCTAGTTTTGTGATTAGCACCTGTATATGTGTTTTCCTATTTAAAAAACATTTCCCTTGTTGCTGCATTCATACTACCAACCCTCCAGTGGCCATGAACTGAGGAGGGAAGCCACATCAGAGCCTGAAAGCAGTATTCTTCAGGCTTCACAGAACGTGGGCTTCTCCAGTGAATAGTGAGAGAAAATAATTCCTGGCCCATCACAATGCAGTGTGGAGGCAGTTGTGAGTCTCACAGAGACTTTGACCCAGATTAGAGAATGCTATTTTTTATCCTGAAAGGATGTTCTAAGAAAAGATATTTCTCTTGCTGAATAAACAGTAATTGCAGAGGTATGTCGTGATATTCATTAGTCAGTGGGAAAGAAGAATGTAAAATTAGTCTGTGCCTGATGGATTGAATCAAAACCCAGCTAGCCCAGATGAAAAACGGATGTAGTTGTGTTGGAGAGATGATACTTCTTGGAATATCGAACAACAATCAGAAAAAGGGGGGAAAAAATCTCATTTTAAAAGAAAAGCTCCAAATGGGACATTTTTCTTTGTGAAAGGTTTATGAATGTAGTTTTTTTAGAGCCTTTTTTCCCGGGGAACAGTGAATGCAAATTGTATAAATTAAAAAAAAAAAAAAAAATCTATGTGTCAGCTACTCTACTCTGTAAGTCTTAAAGAATGTAGCACATACTGTTATCAATGTTTGTGTAACTGATTTTCTTTCTTTCTGTATCAGGTGTCTCTGAATACCTATATTAGTCTCAGGAAAAAACCTAACATAGATTTTATTTTTTCCCATACCCTCAGGTAGGGCTGTTCCTCCAGGAGGCAATACCAGGTCTGGAGAAGGCAAAGAAAGGCATAAGGGAGACTGTGAAGATGATGAGCTATTTAGTTGAATAAATAATTACATGAAATAGGACACAAGATAAAAGACCTGAGTCTGTTTAAGTACAGTTTTTAAAGCAGAACTAGTTTATACCCCTAGCTGAATTAATGATGATGTCCAGTGAATACCAAGGGAACTAGACTGAGGTTACTGACATGGATGAAATAAAGGTCTGATTAAAAATCTGTTTTAAGAAACAGAACAAGGGAAATAATACTGTTCTCTATGGCAGGTCCCACCTAAATTGTCTCTGTGTCCATACTATATATAGAATTCCCATATGTCTTCAGGTAGGCACAATAAAAGGAGTAGGAATTTTTCAGATTGGGAAATATGGAAAAACCTTTCCCATATTTACAGAATAACCCTTTTAAGCATGCACATTTTACAGTTATGCAATATTTCACCATAACTGTATGTTCTAAACATGCCTTAATATAGATTCAAACACTTGAGAAGAGTTCAACAAAAAATGTTTACATAATGCAGCATTGGACACTATTTCAGCACTCAATAAATCCCAAAGAATTGAACATTGCTTCAGTGGAAGATAGCCAAGAAAGGGTCAGGTAGGTCCCCTTAAAAATATGTTTACAAGCTAAAAAACTAGTTGTGGTGAACAGCTCTGGGGTGTGAAATATTCCATAGCCAAAATTGGGGGTGGTTTCTCCACCCATGATTCAGGAAACAAAGTACTCAGGTAACGAATATTGGCTAAGTCTTCTTCTGAATACTCAATGCATATTTTGGGACAGCAAATTTATGAAGTCTGTCCTTACCAATAAATGAGGATATTCCAGCATTTGAAGTTTTTGTTGACAGAGATTGATTGTTCAGTGATGTATGGAGCTTGGAGAAGAGTCAAGAATTGCCACATGGCTATAGCAAGTCCAGAATAAGCAGCTAGCAGTTCAGAAGAGGAGAGCTGTCAGCAAGTTTAAGCAAAGAATAATTCTAGTCATTTGGAAAGAGACCTGGACTGAGGTCAGAAGGTTTCTCATGAATAATCAAATGCTTTGGTTAATTTTATTTCTGTTGCCCTTCAGAATTATGCATTGTTCTTCAAAAAGAATCAGATATTTGATTCAAGGTATTCAGAGACTTAGTTTTCCTATGGAGTCTTTTAGCAAATGTGTTTTTTTTTTTCTTCCCCAAATAACTCTGCTATCTTTCAGCCCAAATCCACGTCTGTGCATACAGCATTACTTTCTTTAATTACAGTATGAAATATATCTGATGAAGTGTTACTCATATTTTAAACAGCCAACTAAAATGGCTACATTCTCCTCTGTATTTGTCTTTCTTGCCCAAACCAAGTAACCAGGTTGGTTTTTCATGTATGAGGATAACTGTTTCAACTCAGTTACACTCTTGCCAGTAGAACCATAGAAAAAATCCTTCCAATTAATTGCAGTATATTCTTATCTTTGCAAAAGAGAGGTTTAGTCAGTGTGTTTATTTGCCCTTTAGATCTCAGTTTAATAGCCTGCCAAAACATTCTGTCTACTTTTTATCCTTTATCTCTGCACAGACCCTCAGTGACACTTTCCACCTGAGTTTTCTTTGTCACTGAGAGTGAAGATGATAACTTAGTGAGTTTTCAAATGTGAAATCAGTGTGTCAGGTCAGGGCAATTTAGGTATGTCCAGAAAACCTCAGGCTTAAAAACTTCGATAAATTCTAGCATTTCAATAGGAATGCCAGACCCATCATTTGTTTTGACTTTGTCATCTCACCACAGGAGAAGTATACTGTCATTGGTCCACAATGACTGTAATTAATGTCTCAGCTCCCATTTCAGTCTTTGGAGGGCTGCAACTGGATAATACATTCTCTGCAGTGCACTAAGAAAATAATGGATCTGCTTGTCCAAAATTACAGTACAGCTCCTGTATGCTGTCAGACACTTGTTTGTATTCACTCAAGTGAGTTTTTAGGTTGAGCTTTGTCTAAGCAACTTGTTAAGTGATTCATCTTTATTTTCCTGGTTGCTAATGTGTGCTGTGCCAAATTTTTTTCTTAGAACTTTCCATCATCTTATAAATGACTTGATTGCTTTCTGGCTTCTGGGGGAAAGATGTACAAAATGTTTTTTATAGACATTTTCTACTATCAAACCAGCTTGTATCAAATGAAGATGTAAGAAACAAAATGAGTTGATAAATGGGAGAGACAGCCCCTACAGAAATTACCACCATTGACATGTCATTCTTACTTATCAGAAATTTGATAACAGTAGTGATTATATAAACATATATATATGTGTCTTCTTCACATCCACAATTAACAATGCAGAAAATAACTGTTGTCTTATTTCTATGCATAATACCAATGGTAGGCAATTAACAGCGCATGCCTCAAAGATTCTATGATTCTATGATAATTGTTGGAAAAGGGATTCCAGACTTAATGGCTATTTCAGCACTTCTGTATCAGCAACCATCACAGTAAGGGCTTTATGTGAGAATTGGTAGATGGTATCATGAAATGCATTTCTTCTGCTCTTAGGTTTGTGTAAAGTCATGCTCATCTGTTTCCATTGGGAGCTTAATGAGCTCCTCGCGTGTTTCATATCTGACTTTTCTTTGGAACCCTTCAAATCTCTCACCAGTACAGCTAAACATAATTGATACCTCAGGAGAGAAAAAAAAGGAAGAGAAATTAGAGCTTCTGGAGGGAAGAGGGATTGTTAGAGAGATGCTCTGTGAGGAACAGTGCTACAGGAGCAGACCCTGTCAAACCATGCAGCACCACCTGCAAGGCTTTTCAAAACAGGGTTAAGGAGTGAGCAGGATGCTGCACTGCTTTTATGACTTAATTGTGCCTTTTCCCAAAGCATCCCATTAAGCCCAGCAACGTTGTTACTGAATCTTTGGTTCCACAGTAGTACCAAATTTCAAAGCAAAAGAACTGCCCCAAAGGAACACAAATGAAAAAAAAAGTACTTGTCAGGAAGGAGAAAAAAAAAAGCAATGGATATTTGAGAACAATGAGAACTCCTTATTATAAATCCAAAAAATTAGCATTGTGGGGGACTGGGAAAAGAAAGGAAGAATTAGAACAGATGAGCGTGCTATGGTTACTACACCCTTCAAATATTTATTTAGGTAAAATATTTGGCAACTAAGTACCAGATAACACTATATGTAAAATTAATACACAAACCACAGAACTACTGCAACAATATCTAATAGAGGAGAGTGTGGTCTATAAATGTAGACATGTCTAATACCTGATTTAAAATTACGCAACCAGTATTATGCATTATTATGTTTTAACATACATTACCTGTTGGAGGCATTAGTTATGTCTCCAGAAAATGTCCTATGGGCTTTTCCCACCAAGTGTCTTGTAGGGATGTAAGTCTGAGCTAGAAAAAGGAAAATGAAATGTGATGAATTGTGAGGTGCTTGGTCTCCGTCATTCTTCAGAAAAAGACTAAGTGAAGCAGCAACAGAGATGAAGAGAAGGACAAGTTGTGGGTTTCCCAATACCTTCCTTCAAGTGTTTAATGTGGGCCCCTAAAGATGAAAAAATCAGCTAAACACCTATTAAAGTATAGAAAAGAAATAAGCAGTTCTACAGCAGATTTCGTCTCGTCCTAATTTAGATATATGAAATCTAGTTGTTTATAGAGGTGGGGAATGAATTCCACGGTTGATAATTATCTTTTATGTATTTGTGGCCCCATATCTATTGTGTTTGATTCAACAAGATTTATGTACCCACAAGAATAAGTCAGAAATAATTCTGCTCACTTTCATTTAAATAACCATGAAAGCTTAGCTCAGTGTATATGCTGAACAAAGGGACAACAGAGAGGAGAAGGGATATAAGAAGAAATTTATTTGTAACAGAACAGTTCAAATGGTAAATGGTTGGTCTGCATGAAATGGAAAGCAAGGCATTTTCAATGACAGACAGTTATCCAGAGAAGAAGCAAAGCCATGAAGACTAAGAGAGAAAAATACAAATCGTGGAGAGCTAGCAGCACAATTTAAAGATATTTCCCAAATTCAAATCTTAACTTTAGTTGTTGAGAAATAACACTATTTTAGTAGTACTGAACTGGGAACTGTGTAGAAATATAAAGTAGTTTCAAATCATTTGAGTAAAAAAAAAGTATGAATAAATTCAGTGATATTTATTTGTTAAAAATGATCTATTGCCATGTCATCAAACTTTATTTAGTCCCTATTTGCTAGATGATGTTTTCTGTCAGTGCTATCTGTGATGTTTAACATTACTCTGTAATTTTCTTCTTTGTCTAACCAAAGAGCACATTCCAGGGTTATCATTAATATGAACATTATGCAGGTTATTTAGACCAGTACAAATAGCAGCAAATGTCACTTGAGTTGGAACAATTCTGCTGTAAAAGCAGTGTGAAATTATTCTGAAAAATAATTATGTAAAATTAGAAGTAGTTTATTCAACTGAGCAGACAGCATGTTTATTCATACTTGTAACTTCATTAGTGCCTAAATTAATATTGCATTTCTTTGTTGGGTCTTATATGATTTTTGAATCAATACAACTCTGGGAATGTAAGTTAGATGCTATTCCCAAATTTTACGTCAATAGAATGAGTGCCTTAATTGAACTTCAGCTCTCTAAAAGTTAGGTATCCAGATTGTTTAGTTCAAGACAATATTAGGCATCTAGATTTTGTCAATACACATTGAACATCTCAGCTTTCTTATCCCTGCTGCTTCAAGTACCTGTCCTCTGGAGGCTTTCACTGCTATTAAAGCTAGATTGAACAACAAGCTTTGACTAACCTTTAATGGGTTGAAATTAAGTAAGAGAAGTCTCTCTTAGATCATCACTCTATACGGTATTGGTTTAACACTGTGCCTATTTCAAGCCATGGAAAAGGTGGGCTGTAGACTGTTTCTATAAAGGTTCAGAGTTAAAATGTATTACAAGACCAATATAGATGAATTACATGACAAAAAAATAAAATCAGTTTGATGTGCTGGTATTTGAACTGAATAAGTAAAATTGTCATTAAAAAAAAGCTCCATGTTTTTGTGTAGAAGCTGCAAATGTGCAACACATTTTTGTTCAAACACTGGTTTGAGTAAAAGCTCAGAAGGTGCATTTTGTGGACTAAAATATAAAGAAAAAATAAGTACAGTGAAGCCTTAGCAAAACTCTTTGAGCAGATCAAAACAATCCCTACCTCTGCAGCAAAGATGGAAGAGTCCTATCATGAGACAGATTTGTTTCTGTGCATATCAACAACTGGTCACCCTCACTGAAGTACCCATCACTGTAATTCCATTTTGCAACTAATGATCCTGTTCTAGAAACACATCCTCCTGGAAACATATGAAAGTTGGCTCCAAAGGCAAGTTGGAAACCGGGCCCCTTAAAGACAAGAGATCATCACATTGTATCTGAATGCCTCTTACAGGGGAACAGCAACCACATAAGCAACAAGGAGAAGAACATGGTGCTAATTACAGTAATTTTAAGGAAGAAACTTCTTAACTCAGGCCAAGTTAAGAAGTGTACTGCAGACGGAATGATTTTATACACTGCAATTTCCTCAAGATCAGGCTTTTTAATGTTTAGTAAGTAAAACCACTGGATTAAAGTAACCCCTGCTGCTCGACAGTAAAAACTATGCTAGCGCAATATATTTCTTTTAAGACAATAAAGCTTATGGTGTTTTTATGGTAGCTTAAACTGCACATATGACAATATGTCTTTATTTCAGCTCCAAAGGTCCTGTAGCTCAGTAAAAGTTTTCTACGCATTTAGTTGCAGGATAATTTATGTTTCAGAATGCGAGTGTGTTTTCATTAAATACTTCAAACATCAGAAGAGGAGCAAGGACAAGTTTTGCTGTCTCTGATGAATACCTTTCAAGAGAAATACTGATACTCGAATAGCACTATTATTCTCAGGGAGATTTTTTTGTTTGGTAAAATTGCTCCAACCATAGCACCTGGGCACTTCCACCACTCCTCTACTCCTTCGAGTTTCCAAAACACACCTCTGTATTTTCATTAACAACTTTATCAACCTCTGTAACTGAAATTATTATTTCAGGTAGGCTCTCGGCCTGCCATTTGCACATGGTTGGCTGGATGAGCACCGAGGCCACTAAATGCATGTGTTTCACATACCTTTTGGAGGACTTGAGTGCTGAGGACCAAAGGTTTGAGTCTTTCCATACACATTCAGCAGTTTGCCCTTGGTAACCAAGTTGGTTGTGCCTATACTGCCAGCTATCCCCTCTGGCACCTTGACTGCTGTTTCCAAAAGCAGCAACATACAGACAATACCTTCCACCAGCCACTGCTTAGTATAAAATAGGAAATAGCACCTTGGAAAATTACATTTTTAACATCACACATTTTTATACCCCCTGCTGACGTCATGCTGTGCTTCCATAAAGGTTTTTTTAGGACAATAAATAGCAACCATCAGCTTTTTTTTCCCAAAAAAGTCCTTCTTACTGCCAGAGGGAGTGCAGTAATTACACTTTCTGATGTACATTCAAATGTTGATGTCAGCACTTGGGCTCAATGTCCTTGCAGAAGTGGGTTTCACCACATGGCAGGGAACCTGAAGGGATTGTTTTCCTCTACAGTTAACTGTTTCCTCTACAGTTATAGTGTATAAATGTGTATAGTTACACATTTATCAGTACCATTTTGTGTTTCTAACTCATTGCTTCACAGGAGTAATTTCAGGGTGGAAATGGTGTTTAGAAAATTACCCCTACCTTAAAATACTTGGATTGAATTGACTCCACTGCAAGAAGTGATAGTTTGCTAATGGTTGGCATATATACCTTAAATCTCCTACACAGTCACCTAATCTTTTCCTCTTTCTTTCTAAGGAATGTTGTAGTTACCCATCATAACTACTAATACTTTTTTTTTTATTTTCATTTGTCTTTTTAGTCATCTCTACTACTCTATTTATATTTTTGACAGCAAACACTTCAGAAACTGGGTTGTTTAAAAAGCCTATTTTCTCCATAGTTGCTAGACTTCACTGTAACACGCCTCTGGCTCCTTTGGTTCTTTTATTTTAAAATTATTTTTTATCACATTGTGTGAAACATGAGTTATTTCTAGCTCTTCCTGCCACATGGAGGAAAGTTTAGGAAATGTGATATTTTTCAGACAAGCTGATGTTGTTTTTTACAATAAGGCCTAGCATCAACAAGTTAAATTTTCTTTTTTGGCTACAAATTCACATCAATTTCTCTTTATTACTACTGCTAAGGACAACATATCTGATGTGGGTGTTGTCTGGATTTAACATCAGGCTGAGTCTCAGCTGGCAGAGAAAGCAGTCAAAGGATGAGGGAGACATCTCCTCTATCAAATAATTATTTGATACTTGGAGGATAGTGATGAGACAGCAAAATTATTTCATATCTGTTCCTCTTGAAGGGCACTAATACAGCACAATGTTGCAAGCCCTTTGTGTAAACTATATTTGCTGCATCAGAGTGGTTAATTAGTGACATTAGTGGATGCCTGGGCATCATCCTTCCTTTATGGACTACCGTATCCCCAGTCCCAGTCATACACACACACACATACATGCCTTGCAGAGAGCCCAGATGAGATCTGATGCTACTCGTTCTGTCTTTGTATCATGCATGACCTTATACACATGCACAAAACCCTCCATATTTCATGTTGGCATTAGCTCTGGCCTTCATTGAAAATCCCTGAAGTAAATTAAATCTCAAACGAAGTGCTTCCTGGGACTGAGAGAATATTTCAGTCCTGCACCTCAGCACCTTCAGGATGAGCCATCCTTTGTACCATTAAGAAGCACAACATCTTCCTGTCGTACAGACCTCACCTTTCAGAGACCATGAGCTGTGCTTTTGTTTTGCTGCTAGCAGTTCATCCACAGTTTCTTGGCTCTCCCTGGCAGGCTGGTGAGATAACCTCTGTCCCTATGTCTCTTCCAAATAATGGCAGTGTTTATATGTGCAGGTCCTGGTTCCTGTGGTCCCTTTTGTATTGTCAGAGTCAGCTGAAGTTCTGTCTAATGTGTCTAACTCTCGTGTGCATTCTTCCTTCACAAGCTGTGTAAATTTACATTCTTAAGGGAGGGTCTTAGCTGAAACAACATCTCCTACAGGACACTTTAGATTTGGATTATTCCATCATTTCCACTGGGTCATTAGGAGTAGTAACTTGGAGCCTGCTGGCTGTTGTGAATCCTAATATACCAGTCCTGTACACCTGATGGTAACAAGCTTGGTTGCCTTTAGCATTGCTACACGTTCCCTTCCTTGAACTGGCTATCTCCATCTCAGGCATTATTTAAGAACAAGTCTAAAGTCTGTTTCCAAAAGCTGATCCTTGTTATTACTTCGTTAATTACAAAAACTATCTAGAAACACCTTCTCTTTCAAAATATTTTTTCTCAGACAAGCCATCATGAGTAAATCCCACACAAGACTGTGTCTGTCCTGACACTGTAATTTAACAAATTTAGCTCTCTATAGTACAGCTGTTTAGTTCTGAGCTTGTCTTGTAGATACCTTTTGTATTCAGCAGAGAAAAACAGACATTTCTGGGCAGAGTTTCATCTCATCTAAATATAAAATAGGTCAGATGATTGCATTCTTGGGTGGGGGTGAAATGAGCCCAAATAAACTTCAGAGACTATTTCAAGGGTCTGATGCTAAATCTGGATAATGCAAATGTCACATAAGCTTCTGCCTCAACTAAGTGAAAATATATAGTCACTTCCTAATTCCTACTAAGAGTGACTCACAAACTCCAATAAAGAAACAGTCAGAGAGCTGCCACAAAGTCAATAAAGCCCACAAACCACAGGGAATTGGAGGCAGATAGGCTGTCTTTATTTGCAAACAATGTAAGCCTCAGACAGACATTCCTGAGAGTGGGCCTCCTGCTTGGTGGTCAGCCACCACAGCTGGAGCAGAGGATGACAAGCGGAACAGCAGGTTGGGGAAAGCAGCAGCATTGATGGTGAACAGCCCCTGCTGAGCCCTGGAGACAAAGCTGCACCTTCCTGCTCTTACAGCACAAGACAAGGTGTCTTTGCTGCATAGAAGCAGCATTCATTCTCCCTAGATTGAAATTGCAAAGTGGGCACAGCAGCTTGTTCTTAAAAACGTGATACATCCATTTCCTATGTGTAAACAGATTTATTCTGTAAAAGAGGAAAGGGCAAAATTTCCTTTATCCCTGGGGGAAATGGTGTCCTACTTCTATCTAATGGCATCCTCAGAAATGCATTCAATAGCAATAATAATTCCAAAGAGAGAGAGATTTTTAGGGCTCTGCTTAAAATATTCAAACTTCTATATGTTAAAGGGCAAGGTTATTTAAAAATATTCAGCAGTTGCCTTCATTAAATGAGTCCCTTTTTCTTGAATTCTGAAGTCAATCATTAGTCATTTCGAATATCTCAGGCCTGATTCTCCAACAATTGCTTTAGTGCTGCTGCTTTTGTCCAGAGGTAGAGGCAAGGCAGAATTGAAACATGTCAGAATTCCAAGGAGAGGAAGGTAACGAGATCTTTGGCTATAAATTAAGACAATCACCACTGACTGGTTTAATCTAGAATTAATCCATGAATGTTTTCTTTACAAAACAAAAATCACTATTTTTTGGCTTACCAACTAATTTGAATAATTTATTCTTCATGCTAGACCTTTTGTGAAAGTTCCACCTTATGATCTTTACATGTAACATGTTTGCATCATCCTACATCCAGAGAGACAATAACAGTAATTTTAGTGGACATATGTTTTTGTAGGATTTTGCTTACTTCATTGACATCTGTCTCTCTGCTTATTTATGAAAGTTTGATTTTTAACCTGTCTCCCTAGCTATGCCAATTCATTCCAAGAGCCAGTTTGTATTTTTCCCCAGTTAATTTTAGAACGACTTCCATCTGAGACAATCAGGTTCACTGCTAAGGATCTGATCCTGTAAATCTCAGCTCCCAGAGGACTAGACCCTTTGTCTCCTGCAGGTTGCAATTGGTTTCCTTTATTTATTTATGTGCTGAAGTCCCTGAAGAATGACATGGTGCCAAGCCAGTCACAGGAGCATTGTGAGCCCAGTGGTCTCAGTGCCAGTCCAGGGGCTCAGGGGTTTGCCTGGGATCTGCTGCAGCTCAGGCACTCAGCTGAGCTTTGCTAAAGGCAACTCCTCTATGGGCACTCAAATTTCTTGGGACCGTGACTTAGTGAACCCTCACACCCAAGGCCAGAATTGGCACCTGCCTCCTAAAGGGTCAGATGCTTCATCTAACTTCTCTGCAGTTCCTATTCAATTTCTTACTAAAAGGATGTGGGTATTTCACAATCAGTCATTGCTGGGAGCAGGTTTTCAAGCGCTTAATTATGCAGCAATTATTCCCACTATATACACTTGTATGTTGCAAGTTTTTACATTTCCTTCCAAAAGTATTTGAGGTATGTCAGATTACTTAATTTTTCTAAAGTTCTAAGCAGTGGCTTCTAGCACCCACGTGACCCCTAGTCCCAGTTTATCCCACGTCTCCTGACAAGTATGATCTGTTTTCTTTCATTTGTATATCATCACATGACATACTTGGGCATCCTTTGAAGAGATTTACATTTAAGTTTAAATATGCAAATATATGTCATGCAATCTTTTTTTTTTTCAGGATTTTCATTTGGTAAAAGATTGAATTGCCAGGTGAAGGAAGACAAGCTTCATTGGGCCCATCTGTACTGTGAAACACTGAAATTTTGTATTCATCAGATTGAATCATTTAGCGGGCAGAACATGAGAAACCAAAAATATGGGGTTTTTTTAATGGAGCTTGAGAGACACTCCTCCCTTTTTTTATTTTTCCAGAGCTTGTGATGTTAAGCTGTTCAATTACCAGAAAATTTCCAAGGTCGTGGTTGGTGAATTGCCTCAGGAATCTAGTGCTTGCAAAGGGAAGTTGGAAAGAATATGTCTCTCATGTATGCACTTCACCATCATTAACACCTACCAGACATGCCTTAGTTTATATTCAGCATCAAGTCACCTCATGCCCTGCTGACACAAATTCAGAAGCTGTATTAGATTTACTGCTACATTGTGCTTTATTTCCCAGAAGTCTGTATTAGCTGCAGTTTTCCTTTCATATTTTGCCCTGAGATAATAGCAAGGCTTGTTATATGCTGCATTTTCCTTGATGAGTTTTTTCTCTTTTTGAACAAGTAGTATTGCAACTCAGAAGCCATAATAATAGCTTGAAATATAAATACACAATATCACCAGAAATTTTTAATTTCTTTTTTTTTTTTTAAATGAGAAATGTCGTAAAAAAGGTCTTAAAAAAAAAGAAAAATAGTATTTTTGAGGACTTTGGTCCAGTTAGTGCTTAATTTTACTTTTATATCTTTGGTTTGTATTCTTGAATTGAAGAGAAAAAGAAATTTTCATGGTGTACCTGATCCAAAAGCCTCACCTTAATAGTCTTCAAAGAAGGAATTTTCCTGCTTGTTTGGATGTTTCTGCAGATTTTCAATCCAGAGCACTGTTTAATTTTAAATAGCCAAGTGATCCCAGATAGAAAGTAATACTCTAACAGATTACAAATAGATGCACTTAGAAAGTAAGGCACACAGTGGTGAAATGTTAAAATATTTGCTTTTATTAAAACAAGTCTTGCATTATGAGTACTCTTCAGAGGGAAAGTATTTTTTTAACATGGCTACCCCCAGTGTTCTAAAAATATTTGGATCAAAACCCATCCATACTTTCTTCCTTTCATCAAAGAAAACCATGTCAGCAGAACTTCAGAGATGTCTCAGGAAAAGATGGTCATCAAAGTCAGGCTTGGGAGGAGGAGTGAAATTATTCAAGTAGGATATTTTCAAGAATACCATTGTGCTATCAAGAATCTTAACAATTTGCAGATGTGACTGTACTAATTGCTAGAACTGTATGAATGTCAACAAACAAATAGAGTAGGTCAAAGAGTCCTCCTTGAATAAATGACTGGACCAACTGCCAACATGAGAATGTCAATGAATTATTTGACAAAATTCCTCTTTTTGTCATCTGTTTGCATCTCTTCTTCTCCTATCCTCTTGATTGCAACTAAACACACAAGAGATCCTGTAGATATTTTTACTGCAGCAAGTTCCAGGAAGCAGAAGTTTGACATGCTTTTTATGACAAAAACAAGAAAACATAGTCAATATCCAGAGAGTTGTTTAGGGAACAAATGTATAAGTATTGACATATTATAGTACAGAGGTGTTAAAAGTTGAAAAGGAGAATTGCAGCTAAATGGTGCACAGGTCTAGGCCTGACGATTGAGCTGGGCAGTTAAAGAAGGATTAATGGAAATATCTAATTTATGAGAAGTCTTTTTCCTACAGCATTTGAGAGAATATGGAATAGGAAACATGACAGTGAGGATGTGATGGTACCCAGAATCTTATGAACTCTCTCAGAGATATGATCAGAGGGAAACATTTCTTCTTCAAAGACAACATGAAAAATAAAGTTGTTTCTCTCAGACCCCACAGCTGAAGACTTAAAAGAAAAAGCATAGTGAAAATATTCTGCTGAGACAGACCTGGGCTTTAATATGAAACACCAAGGAGCTATAGGGAGTTGTAAGTTCAGAAAATAAATGTTTAATTGTCATCTGGGTAGCAGGTATAGAGGAGGAAGAGAGACTGCAACTAATGAGAACGGAGAACATCATTTAGTATTAAAAGAAAGCAAAAGATTTCACTCTTAAGGGTAGAGCTGCAAAACCATTAATAGATTAAAAGTCAAATTACATATTAAAATTATTAAATTTAATTAATATAATAAATTTACTTTTAAAATGTCAGTTTGCATTATTCTTTTTCTGTGTAGCAGTTATGTGTGATCTTCCAAGACTACCAAAAGATATTGTTCTACTTGCCAGAAGCTGAACTCGTTGGGTCCTGTGGGTCCCTACCAACTCAGGAAATTCTGTGATCTGGGAATATAAAACTTTCACCTTGACCTTGCAAATAGATCTTTGCCCAAGATCTATTTGCTTAAATGAAAATATTAAACAGGTATTTTCTTGCAAAAAACCCTCTGTCAGTAGCCAGAGTTGGGGCTCAAAATCTTATTAGGCAACAGATACATATAAAGAAAAGAGAGTTAACACCATTTAGGAAACCGTGGCAATTGAATGGACTTTTTCTTAGAACCTCTCTTTGTCTTTGCCATTTTTAAGAAGTTTATTCTTTTTATACTAGTATTCATGTTCTTCTAAGAAAAGCTGGATTTTAAGCATCTCAAATTAAATAAAAGGATATTTATATCATCCTTTTCCTGATAGATTTGTCTTTTGTGGGTTTGGAAGAAAACTAAATGAAAATCTCATATGAAGTGTGGCTTTATTTCTACTTTTTCTTTATTTTTACTTGTTTATATGGCAATCAAATTGATCCATGAATAAAAACAATGTCTAGGCTGTTTTACCACTCTGGAAATGCTGTCTTATTGTTGAGCTTTGTTTGCTGAATTATGCAGGAATGATCAGAAATAGTTATTACTTTTGCTTCGTCCCTTATATTAATGCAATATTTCAGTATACTTCTTTGACAGACTCATTTAGACACATTGGCAGTCTGGAGAACAGTGCAACTTCTCCTGCATTTTAATATTGTGAATTCATAGCAAATGCTTCATTGTCAGTTAGAATTGACAAAAAGGAACCATTTTTAAGTCTTAAAAGCCTGACTTTCTCTGTCTGCAGCTGGGGTAACAAAGGTAAGAATAATATTTTTTCATAGAGGAATGAAATTATTCCTGTATTTCTTCACTTCTTGTATTTCTTACAGTCTTTTGTGGTGTTCTCAGGTTTTAGAGTTAAGTGAGGCCTTTTGCTACCTGAGGCTTTTTGCCATTTCAAAACTTACCCATACAGTTTTTCTGAAGGTTTTGGAGAGCTTAGATTTGCAAGAAATCAATGTGGATTAATGGCCCCACTTTTGGTCTCTACCTTGCTTCAATTTGAACAGAACTGTACTTTCAAAGAAAGCTGAATTTACTGAGAGATTTTTTCAAACTTCTTTCCTTGAATGAGACAACAATGTTCTGTCTTTCTGCATTGCAAGGATTTCATTGTCCTCAACAAGCTTTATGTTTCTTCAAGCATTCTCCAGAGAATATATTGTATTATATAATTATATGACAGCCCTTTCAATGTATTCATTCACAATATTTGCATTCTATTTAAGTATTGCATCTCCTATAATGAGGAAAATCTTACATGTTCTTTTGGTAATGACCAAGCTAACCAGGAAGTTTAGATTTAAGGCTGAAAACACAAACACAGTTAGTTCTGTACCCCTCAAAGCAAAGACATATCTCATTCTAACTGACATAAAATCTGAATTAAATAATAAAACAGACATAAACATTAGCAAAAGAGATTAAAATCATATTAGCCAGCTAGGCATTTCCCCCAATTACAACATAAGAACTGAAGGTCAAAGTGTGTTAGCTGAATGTGCACAGGGCATAATTTTTCAGTTTAAAATCTCCCAGCATTGTGAAGAGATCCATTTTGATGTGCAGCCTTGGAGAATAGTTGTATTTGTTGCTTTCATGCGCTCCTTGCCTGCACGAGAGTGGTGCTCATGTGACAACAATAGTCTTGGGAGAGAATCAGTGAAAATTTGTGTAGACCATGCTGATATGAGAGACAGATGAATATGAGTAGGCAACGTTATTTGAATTGAAGTTTGTGGAGGTTTCTGATACAGAGATATTAGAAGGTCAGTTGTGAGATTTAGATTCGTACAATGTTTTGAGTTCAAGGCTGCAGAGACCACTTGAGGTTTCCATTATGATGCTTTAATGAGGTGATTAGTCTAAGAAAATTATTCCATTTCAAACCTGTACCATTAGAAGAATCATTATACCTGATGGGACATTACAGTGTTCTGACAACGTGATTGTTTTTGTATTGTATTCACAGTAAAATAAAATAAGGGGAAATTAAAAACTCTAAGCAGGACTTCTGAATAGCGCTATAGGCAAAGAATAAACCAATCGGTGCTACATTGCTTAGTGTATCAGGGATCAGAAGAAACATTAGATAGTGAAAAGAAAGAATCAGAGGAAGGTAGCATTCCTTGAATGAGGTGACTAAAGAAATGGGTGGTCATGGAATGAGACAGAAAAAGCACCACCATTAACAAAAATCAAAACTTTGAAAAAATAAACCATTAGCAAGGATCTCAAAAATATTCTGATCTGAACTCAATGCCTGAAAACAAGATCAGTGGTGCTCCTCCTAACAAATATCTGACTTATTTCTTCTTAAATAGCATCTGTTACCAGTTACTGCATAATCTATTGGGACAATCAGCTCCAGAGCTGCTTTCATCAACTTTGTTAAAGTATAAACTGAATCTTTTTGTTTCTTATTTAAGCTTGTTGCTTCTTCTTTGTGGACATCATGTACCCCACATTTAGGAAGCAGATTTTTTGTGTATTTCAAAAGTGTTAATATGTTCTCTGTGTTCTTTTCTCTATCAGAATAAATAATCCCAATTCATCCTATCCTTTTTCAAAGGTGACTTTTTTCTAGGCTTCATTATTTTGATCAACATTTTCCCTGACATATAGCACCCCAACCCGGGCCTGTTCCTCCAGCTAAACCCTTTTACATTATGTGTGTGAAAAGAAAATCAGAAAATTTAGAAATGGTCATTTTTCTTTACAGAAAAGAATGGCTAGTTTAACTGTTGAAATATATTTTGAATAAAAGATTAGTTTAATTAAAATACATTCCATGTGCACATCAAAATGGCTTTGAAGTGCCTTGTGGTTGGGGATAGAACTTTCACATCTGATATTTTTAGATTTAAGCAAAATGCTTTCTTCGTTGAGATTTTTCTATTTTTCCTGGAACCTTTTAAGTTTTTCATTGGTGTGACTCTTCATGAAAAATTTGAAATTGCACATGAAATACTACACACCTTGCTATCTAACCATGTATCTATTCCAATCAATCTAAATAATACTGGACTGTTATATTTAATATATCTCATCACTTTTTTGTGTAATTTCCCATGTTTTGAAAAAGAAGTGATTTTCTGGGTGACAAATTTACAGCTGGCAAATACATACTTGTTACAAAAGTCCAAGAAATGTCTGAGGAAGTTAAAAAAACTGTGAGTGAACAGTGCACAACAAATCAAGGCTGAAAATATATGTTGTCAGTGTTCATTTGAATTGCTCATACACATCACCTCATTCAAAATTAATTGCAAGCAACAGAGGAAATACTTGACATCATTGTGGAGAGCTAAATAAAAAAAGCTGTTTAACGTGCACCATCCACTAAGAAAGTGAAGAAATCGATACAGTACCTAAAGTAGAATAGTGAGGGTGTCACTGTCTTGAAAAAACGAACACATGAATATACACATGTTGACACATGAATATACACATGTTGAATCTGTTCCTAAAGAATGGATGGTTCAGAAAAGAAAAGACGGGAAAGATGAGTGTTACAAACCTCTATTAAAAATGCTGAAAAGAGAATTTGCACTGAAGAGGAGATGAAGAAAGGAATTCTTGACAGAAATTATTAAGGCAATGACTTGTGCTGAGAGTGCAAATGAGAAAATTGCTCATTCTGTGCAACCATGTAAAAACGACCAACAAAAGAACAATTGAAAGTAAAGAACAATTGAAAGTAAAGCCAGACCTACCCAAGACAAATCTCTGATATTTGCTGGCTATGTCCTGAAAGGTGGGACACAACAACTTTTCCTAGCTTTCTGGAAAAGAGTGTGCAGCACAGACAGGTCCCACCCAAACAGTGCAAGAGGGCTATAGATTTGTCCTTTTTTCCCTAATTTTCCAGAAGAAAAGCCCATTATGTTGGTCAAAATACATCCACCTTCCCAAGGTATCAAAACAGTATCAAAACAGTTTTATTTTTGGCAAGAAGCTGGCCTGCTATCTGCTAGTAAGTAGTACTAGTCATAGATACTGTGACAATATAAATATTGATATAAAAATAGCAAAACAATACAAAAGGATGAAGAAAACCACATGTAGATTATGACAACATTGACATTATTATTATTTTAGGAAGGAGATAAACCTCACTAGCATGATTGCATGATTTTACTATATGTTATTATGTTATTATATCTGCTCCACGCCGTTGTAAGAAATGGAAATATTAGAAAAAGATTCATCTGCTTAATCATGAAAAACTTAAAACAAATTCAGATTAATAAAATGTTAAGAACTCCAGTTTTAAATCTCTAGGTATTATGCATTTCAGTGACCTATTTTTCCCACCAATCTGTTGCTCAATGTTCTTTTTTACATTTTGATAGCATTCATTTTGTACCTGTCTGGTGACTAATGGGGCAATGTTTGCTTAACAATCAGCGCTGCAGATGGTGCCCCGCCTGGAGCTGGAACCATGTATGGAAATCTCATTATAACTAAAGAAACCAAACTCTTGATTTAGATTATGCGATTATGAAAAAAAATTAAGTTTTGTGTGATGTTAAAATGCTGGCATGGTGGCAAAATCAGAAAAGCAAGGAAATGTGCTAAGGCTTTCCCAAACTGCTTTACTCTTCACCCCGAAGCTGGCAGAAGGCACAGCCCTGTGCGCTCTCAAAGAAGAAGATAATTTATCACGAGGGATGCTGCATTTGCCAAATATCCTAAAAAGCAAGTTGCTTTAACAAATATCTTTCCTTTGTTGTTGTCACTGCCTTTTGGCACTTAAAAGAAGTATAAACTGAATTATTCAGTCTTGCGCAACAGCACTCGAAGGTTCTCTCCAGGGCTTCGTGGAAGACCACTGCCTTTGAGCACAGGAGTTGGATTTTCTGCAGCTCACACCAGATAAATGTGCTTTCCCCGCACCCAAATCTGCTCATGTTTTTCACATGAAGTGAGAAAGCACAGAGGAATTGCTCTGTTGATCTGCACATTTGCAGGCTGAGGAAAGCTTGAAACACCCATGGCATTTCTTGCTTGCTCCTACAAATAGCCAAAACTGTAGCAACAAAAGGTTCTGTGCTTGTCTGGAAAAGTTTAAAATGACAGGCCTAGTAATTTTAATTGGCCCATATGCTTCAACAAGCTTATATAAAAGGATTTTTCACAAAAAGAAAGCTGTTTTATCTCCTGAATGTTCAAATCTTGCATAATGCCTCACATTGGTAGCTCATAGTGCTTTCATTAGTGAAACGTGTTAAGATCATCATATTTCCATTGGGAAGTTTCAGTACAGTCTTGCAAGTAGCCTAGTACTTATAATAAGCTCCTGGTTCATAGCTCTAGTACTTAGATTTAGTAATTAAGTTACATCCCAAAATGCACTGTACCGCTAATTTAGGGTATTTCTGGCTTTAGGGGCCCATGTGCTAATTGTAGAAACAAATTTATTCACAGTAAATTAAGACAAACAGGAAGGCCTTCAGCTGAAATACTGTGGAGAATATTTGCCATAGCTGAAATGGATTAAAAAGCTTCAGTAAGACTTTGTACTATCAAACTAAATGAAACACGTTTCAGAATTTAAACATAAATAGATAATTCAGTTTTTTAAAATACCTAGGGAGCATTAACTGAGAGGCATGCATGCTAAATCTTGAAGAAATGCCACTGCTTTAAATGCTTTAAGCTTTGCTAGCATAACTGGCAGAGTGTATTTCTGCTTAAAGGAGAACACAATTCTATTAAAATTAAGTACAAATTTTCATAACGTGTGAGAAAGCACACATTCTTGTGCTTCATTTTGTACATTTTTCCTGAGATTTAACCTTGGTGTTTTGGATTACTGTTATATTTTGATTCACTGTTACAAAACTGTAATTAAAAGAGGTGCTGCTTGTAATAGAAAGCTTTCCACTTACAAACTGCTGTGTTCTTCCATTACAAAATATGGAAATTAGATAATCACATAATAAGAAAAGTATTATAACCTGCTGTCTCATCCATAGACAAGCAGCAGATGTAGAGATTTAAGCATTCTGACAATAATCTGGTAACTATTGTTAGTACAGCATCAGTTGAACAAATATTGCTTTTAATTGGATCAAAAGCATTCCTGAATTCCTGAATGTAATGAGATTCATCTCCTACTTTGGGTTTGATTTCTCCTTTGGTGAGTACTTGTAATGGTCATTCCATGACATGCCATACAAGCAAGATGCATTTCTTTTCTGCAGTAACAGGACCACCTGGTGAATCAGCTACAAACGTCACATACACAATTGCATTACTTAGCCACAAGAAGGACGCAGGTGTCTTCTTTCCCTTTCAGCCAAATAATAAATGCCTGTCTTATCAGTCCATGAAGCCAAGAGGCTCTACTGTCTTCTGGGTGTGCATTAATCCAGCTTCATGGTGCAGCCCAGCAGTGGGACACACATGGGCTGGGGAGGGGGCTGCCCTGTATCCTGGGAAGCAGAGGGCTTGCACTCCCTGGCTGCACCATCACTGCCCTGGGAAATGCAGAGCAGTGCTGTCTGGTTAAAGTTAGGACTGATGAAGAAATAGAGGACTTTGGACCGAACTTGTTTTTCTTCCTTTTTCAGCGCCAAAATCTGTTCCTCAGACCAGTGAATCTGGAATAATAAACTAAAGGGGAAAATAAAAAGTTTGCATGGCTGTGTCCTTGCACTAAATTCTAAGAATAGATTATTTAACTTTTCTTTATGGAGAGTTAAGGCCACTGATGTGTCCCTGAGGATAGCTAGCTGCCTACATGAAACAGATACACTCTGCATTTGTTGACCTTATGATTCACTTGCTAGTTTCAATCAGATTCTTCAGAACACCCAGGTTTCCTGATGCTGAAAAAAGTCTCAACCTTGAACTCTGATGACCTGTTCCAGAGGTACAGTTTCACTGAGCAATCTGAAAGGTTTCTGCTGTAGCAAAACTTGTGGGAATGAAGCCCAAAGGAGATGCTACCACATAGGTCATAACTCAATTTTAGGCAATGGAGTTTTGGTTATTTACAACACAACTTGTCCCCAAGTGCCCATGTAATTCAAAGTGTACTCAGGATATGTATTGTAGGGTAGGATGAAAGTTCCCATTTCTTACCCTCATGACATGGTTGAGTTTTGATGGTCTCTAGAATTACGTCAGTGTAGCTGGTTTGACTTCAGTGCTGCATTTAGAAGAATCAACCCAGATTTTGTTAATTTTGAAATATTTCCTTTAACAAAATGAATGCAATTAAAAAGAGATTTCTTAAATGACTGTCCAGTTTTGTCTGCTACTGAATGTCTTCAGCGTTCAGAGTTTAATTTAGTTACTTTACTTTCCAGAGATTTATTTTAAGCCTTCCTGATTTGTTGAAATAGCAATTTGCACATTGTGTAATCTGTTTATAGATTTCAGCCGCTAGAAGGTTGTTAGGGATATGAATCTATTTTGCCTTTAGGCATGTCTGTCAAAGACTGATCTGAAATGAAAAAATAATTACATACTGTTGCAGATTATGTTTTGATGATATTTTTGATATCCAATACAACTGAAACAGGCTTTTTTCTTTAGGGGAGAATAAAAACAGCAAAATCACTTTGTTCCAGTGGAAGGAGCAGATTCATTTATACTTATGCTAAAAAACTGTAATCGGGACTGGAAGCGCTCTCTGTGAAGAACATGGGATATAATATCTGAGAGAGACAGAATGGGTTTGATTTGTCACCTTCCCCCTTTCAAAGCCTAACTAAGTGAAATATCTACAGTGCTTGAGGAGAGGATTACTTCACCTAATCACTTGTCCCCATGCACAGTTGAGCAGATGTGTTTTGTAACTACATGAGAAAAATGCAGGCAGAAGGTAAAGCCTAAGCTCTGGGTGTCAATACATAGAGGCAGTTTGTCTTCTCTTCCCCTCCTGTGTGGCTGTGTTGGAGGAAGCTCTTCAGCTCTGGCAGTACAGGAGCATCATTTCCCCCAAAAGCAGTGGTGGTGAGCTGTGTTTTGCCCAGAGTTTTCTATAGTTAGAACACTCATTCACTAGAAAATGCAGAGGAGAGGAGAAAATGAAAGCAGTTTCTGTCATTAATTTTAGTATTCTCCACTGACTGCCTGATTTCAGGTTTAGCAATGGTAGGACTGGTAAAAGAATAAAGGATGATTACAATTCAATTCTAAAACTGTAAGGAGTGATAGGCTGACAGCAAGCTCATGCAGCTCAGCAAGAGCAAACAAAGATCTCTGCATCTGCAGGGGAATAACCCATGCAGCTCCTGTGCAGGCTGGAAAGCATCTGGGAAAGAGAGGACATGGGGACCTGGCAGGGGTGTGATGAGAAGGAGTCAGCAAAGGTCCTGGTAGCAATGAAACAGAATCCCATCAAGGCAGTGTTGGCACATTTATGGTCAGTTCAAAGTGCAAATAAGAAAAAATGTCCTCACTGAGAGAGTGGCTAACCCCAGGAGCAGGTTGTCCAGAGAAGATGTGGAACATGCATCCTTGGAAATATTCAAAACTCAACTGGCCAAGGCCATGGGCAAGTTTTGTTATCTTTGAGCAGGACCTTGAATCCAAGGACTCTTACTCTCTAAATTGTTTTGTGTTTCTGTGTCAAAGAAGACAAGCATAGACTACATGTTCCTGATCATAAGGGTAAAGCTCACCTTGTTCACTTCTCCATTTCACAGATCAGAATAATGTATAAAAATGAAACAAATACTGAAAGAGGGGACAGGGGGGGTGATGGAAGAAGGGAATTGGGTCCTTTCTGGACACATTCATAAGCAGCAATAGTGTCTTTGAATTATAAAAATTGCAGCCTTGAAAATTATTATGTCAAACGAACTGTTGGTAGAAATTGACCTGGATTCTATGAGTTTGATGTAATTTTATCTGTTTACATGAACTGAGCTGTATGATGAGCTATTTTTAACTGGTGATAATGAACTCCAACAGCTTACAGGACAAATGACAAAGATGGGTCCAACTGTGAAGAGATAAGAATGAAAATCAGAAGGATCCTCACAGACATACCGCATGCTAAATATTTTCCATAAATGCTTTGAAAAAGCTCATATGGAAAATACTGTACAAATGTAATAGAATATTCCTCATATTATTGTTCTTAGTACAAATGCTCCGAGCAATAAAAGACGAGGAACACAACTCTGCTATGCCATAAAATTTATATTAAGCAGAATTACCTATGAAGGGAATCTTTTAAGAAAGCTGATCCTTAATGGCACACTATCTTCCATCCTATACACTTGATTTGTAACCACAGGAAAATAATCTTCCACCTGGCATATAAATGTACAGGATGTCACAAATGTGTATATTAAACAACAGAAATGGAGAACAAAGATATAAGAAGAATTTTAAAATAGAATGTGGCTGTACCGATAGATTGTGGTTAGCTGCTATAATCAGTTTCCATAAACTGTTGAGTCTTTCCAGTATCAGCCAATCTATATATAGATACGATTTTCATTTTATTGAAAAGCATAATGCTATTTTAGTCTCTTATTCTGACAACCACAACACCACCTCCCACAGTCTCCTGTGGCCATGGGCTATCACTTAGTGCCTTTCGCTGGAGCAGGTGGATCTGCTTAGTCCTTAATTTTCAGGTTCAGCAGACACTGGGATAACAGAGGCTAGACAAACATGAAATGTGAAGATCTG
Source organism: Grantiella picta (assembly GCA_013397955.1). NCBI lineage: Eukaryota > Metazoa > Chordata > Aves > Passeriformes > Meliphagidae > Grantiella > Grantiella picta. The sequence goes on along the minus strand of VZRM01001799.1, from coordinate 475,745 downwards.
CTCTGTGATAATTACACACGAATGTTAGGATGCCAGTGTTTGCAATGGGATGAAATTTTAAGACATTGTAAGACCCTGTGTTTCTGCATTTGTGCTGTTTCAGACTATTTTTCTGTGCTGCCTACCTAACTTGTTCAATTTTCAGTCCGAATAACTGTTTCCTGCACTAATTCTAAATAAAGAGAAACTCATCCCAGGCAAGCTTGAAGCGAGTCAGGTGCTATTTTACATCACTGCATGAATTTCTTTGACACGAGATATACAAAAACATGGAAAAAGTGTGAGGTTACAAAAGTTAAGGTATCAATGCAATAATACCTTAAATTTTAAGCTAGTTGCAGAAAAGAAGAAATAATTTGGGTTGTACAACTACTCCACACCAACAAATTTCAGGAGTACAGTTACTGAGTACTGAGTATATAGTAGAACTGATTGAAAGAATAAAAATGAGCAAATAGGAAATAAAATGACTAAATATGGACATCAAAATCAACAAACATGAAGTAATGTCTAATCTAAAGTTGGGGGTTTTTTACTATATTTGCAACCCATTTTAATTTTTCCCCTTTTTTGGGTTGTTTTTCGTTTGGGTTTTTTTTTGTTTGTTTCGTTAGTTTTGTTTAGTTTCATTTTGTTTTGGTTTTTAAAAGCATTTAAACAAATCAAGATTTGTTTCGGCTGACACACATTTTTCTGTTTGAAAAAAGACTTTTTTAGGTGACTAAACAAAATTTATTTGAGTGAATGCCAGTTGCAGATTATAAAGGTTAGCTACAAGAAAGAAACAATGCTAGTCACTATGCCTGGGTACAAAATCACAGCCATAATAAGGAATTATAGGAGACTAAATAATCCACAAGGTGGGAATGTTTTATTTATTATTAAAAAATCTTAAAAAGAAAAAAGGAAGCAAATTTAATACAAGTTGTGTGTGTTTCCAGAAAATTCAGTAGTGAAATATAAATGGCAGACTCAACATATTATTTTCACAATCTTTTGGACCTTCATGTCATCATATCTTCTCTTAAATAAGAAATGAAATTAATTTATATGCAAAATAATGTACTAGATCCACTGCAATGAGTGGCAAAGATATTATTACTAATTCAATTTTTTTCTTGCTATTTTTTGCCAGCTTCATTTAAGTTACAAATTAACCATTAAGTTCCTCATTTCCAGAGCATTCTTTAAGTATAAGGAGCTACTTGTCCTATTCTGAAATTGAATGTTGTACAGACCCACAGCACATTGATGTTGATGCTGAGAAGATTTCAGTGTTGTTCCATATATTATGAGAAATATTTCACTATCTGCTGGACCAGATTATATCTAGTACATCCCTGGCTACTAAGAAGAGCAGGAGGAGAGAAGGCTCCTGGCCTTTCCTGGGTCCCCTTCAAAGGTTTTAGGTGCTGTAAAAATGAGTGAGTTTCTGAGGTCACCTGGCTATTTCTTGCTCCTGTCCCTGGGTCAGCAGCAGAAAGTGCCCTGAGTTTGGAGAGCAAATGGGGTTTGCTGCCAGCTCTGCAATTGCTAGGGAAAACAGGTGGTAATAAAGGAGATTTTGCAGCCTTTTACAAAGCAGGGTTCACCCTCAGTGTGAGTAACTGAATACTGGATACAGTCTAATCTATGACTTGCTATGGCTTGCACCTGAATGATGCTCTTGATACTCATTTTGAGTCTGCATCCTTTCTGTGGATGGTTTTAGAAGGCTCTGCTGTGATTTGTGCGGCAGAATTTGAGCCACTAATCTCTTTAGCTACAGAATTGCCAGCGCTGGGTTTGGATAAAAACAGTATACATTCTGCTGCCTGGAGGAATACGTTTTCCTCTCCTTTGTGACACCTGATTTTGTTTCTGCTGAAATTTATTTACTGTGATTTCTTCAGTAATTGATTTCTATGCCATGGGCTTTTTCTATCTTCCCCTCCCCCCCTGTTGTTTTTGTTGCTGTTTTGATTTGTTGCTCTCCCAGTTCTTCAAATCATGCTTACCAAGATGTGAAAGAGTACAACTTTAAAGCAGGGAAAGCAGTGGTGAACACAAAACCTTTTGAATTCACCGAGTAGTAGAGTAATACATGTGATTGGTGGGAAATCTAGACATGCTTTTGATTTCTCAGTAGATATAAACCCTTTACAAGATTTGTATTAGATTTGCACTTTCGGGACTCTTAAAGTGAACCTATATTTTTGTTAAATTAAGAAGGAAATTATTTAGGTGTGTGCAGACATTTCCCCCTCATATTCTTGTTTGTGCTTTGAAAAATTTATGTAGAGTATTTAGTTATGATATTAACAAGGAAACAGAGTTGAAATATGTATGCCTGATGACTGGGCCAGTTTTTAGTAACTATTTAATTCAGAGAGATGTTATATATTCCATGTAACTTGTACATAACTTACACTAAAAGCTTAGATAATAATCATGCAGCACACAGGATGGAAGTGATCTTGTGTTTGTATGTTTTGCATCCATCTGTGACTGTTCCTTGTAGACTATCAGCCCTCAAAACAGAGGAACTGCAAGCAAAGAAGTGGGAAGTTGGAAGTGTGCTGCTTCTGGTGTCTGGATTTTTAACCATTCAATCTTTCCAGTGTGCTTTTATTGCCTTTCAGAACACAAAATATTCTTTAGGTCCTTTGGCATAGCTGGAGAAAGAATTAAAATGATGAAAAGATGATACCTACTGCATGGACTAAATTTCCATATCATCTCCTGCTTGAGTATACACCAGAATCACACCCAGGATGGAAAATGCTAATATACACCAAAGGAGAAAATAGGAAAACATGTGACATAGGAGTGGAAGACGGAAGCCTGGGGGAGTGTGACATATCCTGAAGCACGGTGTGCCATCAACAGGGCAACTGCGACAGCAGAGCCTGAAGTGAGAGGGGCAGAGAGAGCCAAATACTGTTGTCTTCTCTGTAATGTTTCTCAGGTGGGACCCTGAAGTGAATGAATCAGAATGGTTTGGTTGGAAGGAACTTGTAAACAAAGGAAGAATGTAAGAAATATCACTTTACTCATACCCAGGTACACAGTGGGGGCAGCTAAGGACCTAGGAGTAAACTGTGGAATTGGATCATATGCTAGTATACATGCTAGGAGTATAGGCTATCCAATTAGACTTTGCTTTGACTCTACACACAGTTTCCTGCAGTGCACAACAGCCCTGATTCCACGACAGATGGGTAATTCTGGTATCATGAAATCTGCACACAAACTCTGAAATAAAACCTGGTATAACAGCTGAAATTGCCACTAAGGATTAAAATTGCAGCCTGGGAAGGATCTCATGATGTAGCAAAGAAGTGCCAATAATTTCTTTCTCTGAAGCCCTGCTGTGACCTCACCTGCAACAATTGTGTGCAGGTCAAAGCACCGTGAAAACAGAAAGATACTGTCATAAGTGTAGAACAGAGCAATAGGAAGTGTTATGAAGATAGATGGATTAAAAGAGATGATGTAGAAAGAAAGAAATTATAAGAGGCTGCCAATGTGAGAACGAGGTTAAAAGAGGGAAAAGATGGATCATCACTAGGAGCAGCATGTTTCCTTGCTTTTAAATTGGGAATCTCATGCTGAATTCAAGACAAAAATCCTTGGCATTATTTCTCAGGGAGCCCTATAGCAGCATTTCTACTTGGCTCTAGCCCATCCTTAAAATTGCACTAATAAATATTGCAGAGATGTTTTGCATTTGTATGATAGTAAGGACCAAAAAATGTTTGCACAAGAGAAGACATATTGCTCATAGGGCCCTTCCCCACCCTAATTTCCATACAGAAAATCAAAAGATAAATACTAACACAACATCCTCTCTGGACATAGCCAAATTATGCTCTCACAAATACTAGGTCAGCGAAGTCCATGCACACAGCCAAAAGCTGATTTGATCCATAGTGTGATATACAAGTAAAGCAATAGTAGCTGGACATTTATACCCCTTAATAGGGTAATATTTATACTCCATGAGCATTTCTGGTTACCTCAGTATAGTGAGGTTATTGTAGAAAGGAAGTGCAGCAGGGGGCAATCAGTATTGTGTAATTTAGAGACTTCAGCATTTCATTTTTTTCCCCAAACATTTGCAAAAGTAGGGTGTGTTACAAGGAAAAAAAAAGAATTGGAGGGGCATTGAGGTACACAAAGACTGCCACCTGTTTAAATTCCAGTCAGAGATAAGATCACAGGTTTGGCATTAATAGAAGGGGAATAAACATTTAAAACAAAGAATTCACTATGATTTTTAAAGTGTGGTTATTAAATATGGCTACAGTCAGTTTGAATTAGATTACCAATGATTGAAAATGAGATATTAAAAGCTACTTACATCAGGGTTTTCCAAACAACTTCAGAGTGCAATAGGATTTTGTTACGGGGTCTATGTGCCTCTTTCAATTCAAATTTAAGGAATTCTGGGGACTACAAGGGCTGAAATCCAGTTTAAATTGCCGTCCTTTGGAACACACTCTTAGTTCTCGAAAAAAAAAGAAATGTTTTTGGTTTTGTTGCAGCTGCCTCCCACTCTCACCCGCCCCCTTGGGCACAGAAATCCATAAACACAGTAGGTTTATCACAAGCACATTCTCATATTCTCTTCCTTTGGCTGAGGACAGAAATAATAGGCTGAAACAGCATCCTGAAATCTGCAGCCATGCATTGCCTGTCCGCATCTGTACTAAATCCTAGAACAGATTTTAAACTTCTTGCTAATTACAGGATAGTTATGTAGAAAGAGCTTAATTGTTTATTATTTTACAATCTAAATAGATTTTTAATATTAAATCACTCTCTTAGTTTTCTTTCAATAGTTACCTTTACTGAGGACCACTTTGTTGTCCCTATGGATTGTTTTCTTTCGTTCTCACAGATATTCTGATTCTTTTCAAGATGGTATTGGTTTCAGTGCAGAGGTTTCAATTCACTTCCATTGCTTGAAATTAATTTTGTTCTTTAAAAGTTCAACATCAACAGCTGCTGGTTATTTGCAGGTTGGTGTCTGGAGAGGATGAGAAACGTCCTGCTCTCCTGTAGACAGACAGCTCACACCACCATTTGTGCCCTTGCAAATTAGATCCTCAAATATGAGAGATTTTAGTCTTATTATGAATATTAAATTCAAATATTTTCAACTTTTGGTTTACTGTGTCAATAATATGATGTGTGCTACGGTAGCTATCTATTCATGAGTTCTCTGTAAGTACAAAAAACCCAAGTCTTTTGCTTCAAATGGATCAAAGTGATCTTGTGATTGACACTAACCACACGTTAGAACAGAATAGGGATATGTACAGGAAATGTAACAGAAAACTGATAAACACATATAAAACCCTACTGTCAGTCATCCAAATCAAACTATTCACTTAGAAACTGAAAAGGGATGCAATATTACCATTTAAAGAAAGGAAATAAAGAAAGGAGTGACAGAGAGAAAAACATAAAGATCAATGCTATGTTTCAAATAATGCCTTCTGATACTGTGGTAACAAGGTTCAGACATGATTCAGAACATTTGATTGAAAACTGGATTATTGGAAGATTCAGCCATTGAGGTGACATTTTTGTGTAAGTTGAATATTTACCCCAACTAAAAAAAACCCCAAAATATAAGATCTATTATTCACACTCCAAGCTGAAAATTATGTTAGAGCTATGGCAAACATAATGTTTTTTTTATCCCAAAATCATCTTTATGTCTATATCCCCAGGGTTTTAAAAATATAAAAATGAAGTCCTGTCAATTTTGTGTGAAACAAAATGTCTCAAATTAATTATGTTCCCTGAGAGGAGACACATTTGAGAAATATGTTTTATGATGACTATAAGATTATATATATATTTTACATGGTATCCCTATCACTATGCTAGGGGTAATACTACTCAAAAAAAAAAAAAAAAGAAAAAAATTTATTTTATATGGTAAAACATCCAACAGATATATTTTTAAAAAATACTTGTTCTAATTGGTGTATTTATATATTTCAATGAAATAATGCATAAAATCAGACCTCTTATTTTACAAATACCTATTCGTAAATTTATTCCTCACATCTATTCCTCACTTAGATTAGAGAGAAATAACTTTTTTTCTTAAACATGAGGGGTTTGTCAGTATCTTGTCTTACAGGTACTTTGCATGACATTGTGTATTTTATACATTGCATCAATTAGGTAGTTTTCAGAAAAAAACTGCAGATAAAAAGGACATACACATAGCTAATTGCTCTTCTGAGGCAAATTAAATACTTGAATGTAGAGCTGCATGGGCTGAGACCAGGCAGCTGTCCCTAGTGAGCTGTGTTACATTTTGGGGGATTGCAATGAAAAAGGAAAAATGTCAAAGGGAAAAAAGGATATAAATAAAAATAGCATCTTTTATCAAGGAAACTTATGAAGCAGCCATAGTTTTCAGTTATGCAAATTCCTGTCTGGCAGTTGCTTTAATGCTCTGATTTTTACGTTAATAAACATGAGCATTTTTTCAGATAAAATAGATTTGCTCATTTGAAGAAGGTATTTGGATTAAATAGTTGAAAGCAGGGAAGATACTGGAGGATATTCAATCATCCTTTGATTCATAGATTAGTTATTCTCATTAGTCTGGAAAGGCTTCAGATTATTCATTCTATTTTGTTGTGCTGTACAAAGTCTACATTTGATTGCTAATACTTGATGAGTGTTTTATGTAATTAAAAATCCCAGTTGTTGTACAGAACAATGAAATATGCATAATTTCCCTTTGTCTTTTTTTTTTTTCCATAACTCAAAGCTGTTCATACTTTGTAATTTAGGAAAGGTGAAATGATCTATTAATGCTTCAATGACAAACAACCACTGAACTTCTGGTTTTGTGTCACATTCAAACCCATAAGCAACCTTTAATCAGTTTCACCAGATACAACTCTCCTCCTGATATAGCTTGATTCAGTGCCAAAGCATGTTGACAGCTTGAATCAGCTGGAATCCCTTAATTCCCCAATTGGAAAAACTGATGTTTTTATGTCTACTTCTTCAATAAGATACTTAGTCTGGAGATTGAAGCCCAAGTTTGCCTCTATCTCAGAAGGGTTGTGGGATCTGTCTCTGCCATCATGACACTCTATTTGAAGCTTTCTGGTCACCCACGCTAATGTCATCCTCAGCAGACAGTCAAATCCTGATGGCAAGAGATACCTTGGCATATAAATAAACACTGGGTTTGACAGCAAGTTATTCTTTCAGCTCCTTGACAGCCCTGAGGTAGAAGACTTGGAAGCTTTTCCCTTCCTGCCCTGCCACACAGCAGCATCCCCAGCCTGGGGACATCCAGTGGAAGGACAGATGTGAGGGCAGGCTGTGACTGATGTTACAGGAGCATCCCAATTTATACTCTCTTTCCCTTCTGCAAAATCTACCTCATTTAGAAGTCCCCTTGAGGAGAATACTGGATGTGGTGAGAATGATTTCTTTGACCCCAATCCCTACACAGCCTCCTAGCAACCATCTTTTGTCAGGGCTCTGGATTGAAGTTTTTCTTTTTGATGTTGCAATTGTCATACAGGGTCCATGCATGAGGCACTGTTGGTACTCATTTTCAGTTGAAAGTATTCAATACAAGCAAGAGCATTTTAGATTTGTAATAAAGATCCTGAAACATGCAATTGCTACTCTAGGAAACAAAACTGCTAGTTCATGAGTATGGTCAGTAATCACAATATTGATGGAAACCAACACTAAAAATCAAAATATATTAGAGACAAGAAGTGGACAGAATAGAAAATATTTAATTTTATGTGTCCAGTATCAAATCTCCAGCAGCGACCTGAGAATAAATGTGAATGCTTCAAGCTCCATATCCCAAATGTTTTCTAACAGCACTGGTGAATGTCAACTTGACAGTACCTTGGGCTCATTTTCACAGTGTGAAAATCAAAATGTGTGTGACATGATGTGAAAGCATGGCATTAAAGGATTAAGTACTTGATGTGTGGTGCTGGAGAGTTAACTAGAGCAGCAGAAGAAAAACAGAATGCAGTTTTCACTAGATATTCACTAGAATCAATATTGCTTTTTGAGAAGGGTCCCATAGACCTTTTAATTAGGCCCTTTTGGTCCTTGAGACAATTCCACAGGTCATGGTAGTGAAAAACCTGTGAGCTAATGAGTGTTAGCAACACACAGGACTAGGACCTGGGAATGAACTGCAGAACTAATGGCAGCTTGGCTTTGTAGTGTCCAGACAGAAATTAGGTCTAGCCAAGAGTCAGCTTAGGGCTTCTCATCAGTGTGAACTAAACTCAGCTTTGCCTCTCTAGTTACCAAGGCAGCATTTACTGTTTTGGGTGTGGTTTACCCCCCAACTACAGAAATCTGGAAGACGACTATCAATAGTGAGTAGTTTCCTCTTTATTGCCTGTGGAGAGAAGTAAGCACTTTGGAAGTGATTAAATTTATTCCATAAATGAGGGAGACAGACCTGCCTGTTGAAAGGAAGGACAGCATTGGCTGAACCCAGCAATGCCACCTTGGCATTCATGGGAGAAGCTGCAGGCTGGGCAGGCTGGAATGCTGCATCGGTTTTTGTTAACTGTTTTTTTCAACTAACTAAAAAAATAAGTGTTTTCAGGAGGTAGAATGTGTGACTTCTTTAACTGTCATAAAGCTGCCTCTCATTGAATAGCAATTGTTGAGAAAGAAACAAAGAAACAAAGTCAAAAAGTATAATCTTTTTCATTTAGAAAAGCATCACAATTGCAGACACATACAGAATGCAATAACATATTTTATGTTTGCTACTCACTGTCTCAAAGCAGTTTAAACAGTCAAAGGAAATGAGAGAATCAGAAAGATTTACAGTATGTGTTGATATTCTTGCTGCAGGCAAAGAGACGTAGCAAATTGGCTTTAGACAGTTCTGACGGGAATCCTTTTGTAGAAGTCTAGGCACACCATATTTTATTTTATTTCACAGTGCTGTGCATACAGCATGCAAAAGAAAAAAAGAGAAGGCAAGATTTCAAGCATAATTGCATATAATTTTAATTAAAAATGATAAAGATCTTTCCTTTCCATAACTTTATTTTCACAAAGTTTCTTGGTAGAGAAAAGAACTGGTATATGAAAGTTACTGAACAGACATACAATAAATTAGATTATTCTTTTGGTATGGGTTTACAGACACCAGCTGAACTTCCCTTTTAAAACCTACACATGGGAAACTACAATTCCATTATTGCTGTAATTCCACACTCCAATGGAGCACTCCACTTCTAATACAGAAATATCAACAGGAGGCCCCAAATCTCTTAACCCAAGGGAAGATAAAGTAAATGATTGTATTGATCAAGTAAGAATATGGGAAAAATATAAAACCCAAACCCATTCCTCATGCATAAATGTTTCACAAATGCCAGTACAAATATTCCTTTTATAATCTTACAGGGTCAAGCATACCTGAAACTTTTTCAAGGGTTTAACATTCTTAAATATTTCTGTGGAGCAACTAATTGAAAAATTGGAATGGCACATTACAAAAAACACAAGTTACAAAAAAGTCTGTGACAAAACAAGTTTTGAATCAGAAATATCCCAAACCCCATATAAATATTATTTTTTTTCTGAGACCTCTTTTTTCTTCCTTACTCTTTTAAGACTCTTCCAAACCATCAAATAAGAAAGACTGATATGCATGCATTACCTTTAATTTAAGCACACACACTTCAAACATCTTGTCTTGGCCAAAGAGCCAGGGTTCCTTTGGTCCCCTTGAGGCTCTCACAAGGCAGCTGGATAATTGCTCCCTGCAAGCAGAAGGCTGCCTTGGGGCAGAGGAAGTGAGCTACAGAGTGTTCAATTTCGCCTGGTCTTTGCTTCACCACAGACTTTCCTTGTTTTTTTAGTGTTTCATGTGATCATCACATTTGTAAGAATTCCCCTTGACTTCCCGCAAAGCACTTGGATGAGTTTTCCAGCCTGACTGTAGGAAGAGGAAGACTGTAGGAATGCTGCAGAATGTTTACCCTCAAAAAACTCACAAACACTTTCATGGTCAGGAGACAGTCATGCATTTATGAATGAGCACATTTTCACCATCGCACAGTGCAAAGTCAGCTACAATTATTGTAACAATCAAGAGCTTATCACAACAAAGGACATAAGGGTACCCTGCCCTTCAACCTTACCATGTTTCTAGGAAAAGTGATCATGAGCAATAATGCCAGCATCCTGCTTTCTCAACCTGTTTTTGAGGACTGAAAGCTACTGCATTTTCTTCCTGTGCTTAGGCAAGCACCTATCCTGCATCTGTGCTTCCTCTCACATCCTCTTCATAATTTTTCTTGTTAGCCTACCTCAGATGACTCTTTGATGAGCACCACTTTTGCAGCTCAGTGGACCCACAATCTCCTTTCTCTTTTCTTGTTTTAAATGGGGTAAATTTTGAAACATATCCATGCAACACCCTCTCCAACTTGCTTATTTGGTGTTCTCTCAGAAATATTTCCTGTGGAGATAACAGAGGGGAAACAACAGACTTCGAAATTTGACTGAGGTCTGGCTTGCAAAACTTAAAAAGGACAATTTAGAAACAGAATTTTCTGCAAACCCTAGAAAATATTTTTCAAAATCTAAATCACTGAAAATGCATTGTTATTCTAAAATGTTGCAATAATATAAAGGACTCAATGAGATAACTAAATCATGAAAATGAGGAAAGTGAAGCATTGGACTTTCTCCCATTGCCAGCAATTTCTCTGGGCATTTGAACAATGTGGGTGCCACCTCAGCTAGAGGCTCCTCAAGATGCCTTTGTTTCTAACTCTGCTAATGATGGATTTCACAGCTGGACAGTTTCTTAGAGGATTGCTGATATCTCAATTAGCAAATTCTAACTGTGAATAACAACATCTAGCCATGGGATTTAAGCTTCTTAAACCAAGTGTTTGTCTTTTCTACAGCTTCCTGCATTTTACAGCTTCTAAGTCTCTGGACCATCACTTCATCCTGTGTTGGATGCACATGTCAAAACTTAGTTTTAGCTGGATCAAAAAAAAAAGAGCTGTGAATAGGGACAGAGTGTATTAGCATCTCAGCTGGATCGATTTTACAGTTCCCTAAGTGCTGTCACTTCCAACAGTGCAGGTTCAGTACAGATGAACCCAATGTGAGGTAAGTGCTAGATCTTTTAATTGGGCAGGGGTGTTCAATCCAGCACTCTCATAACAATGGGAGCTGTTTGATAAATAGCAATAGGTTTGTCACTTAAGATAAAGCAACACCTTTCAATGCATCTCTTTTTGTTGGATCAGGCCCACATTATATTTTTAATACTACTCTCCCCCAAAAGATGAGAGGAGGTGAGGTGTTGAAAATGGAATATGTTTTTACTGATGTAGACAACCATCTAAAGATGTGCTGCAGTTATTCACGTGGCAGTCATAGGTTGAAAGTATATCCTTTCATCACAGGAGCATCTTCAAGCTCTGCACACAGCTCTTCTTTTGACACTGGGAATTTCTTCATAGAGACACCTGTTCGTCTTCAATCAGCCTTCAACAGGAGACTGAAAAGTGGTTTAGCTTATAAATACACAGTGCAGTAGCTCCTCACAAATGGCAAAGTGGCTGATAAGCTAGTAGTGATAGTCATGAAATATGCATGTGGACAAAGAGTGCTGAGTGGGAAAGTAAGCTATTAAGGTCCCTATTTCATTTAGGCTATTGTAAATCCATAATGGTTTCTTCAGAATTATCTGGATTTGTAATACAGGGTAGCAGAATAAAGCAACCTTAATTCCTGTGAATGCAAATGACATCAGAGTGGAGTCTATTATTTTGGCATTAATATTGACGCATTGGATTTTTCACCCTCATGACTAAGCTTCACTGCTACCTAAATAGAAAAGCTAAAAAGAAATTGCTAAGTATATTTTCTTACTGTACTAAAATACTTTTTATTTTAGTCTTGACTGTCTGATTTGTCCCCTGCAGTTTTCAAGACACCACATCTAATCACACTTACACTCTCACAGCACAATGAAAGGAAAAAACACTTTAAAAATAAAAGATGTGGTCAGGACAGACTCTGAGGAAATATATTAAAATTTAAACAATATTGAGAAGCACAGCAATGCTCAGAACTGCAGGATGACTGTGGAGTAGAAAGTCTTAAAATACTTCTGTCACTGATTTCACAAGTAATTTACGTATGGTGTTGAACCAGATGTAGACTAGTATCTTGGATGTGTTGCTCTGTGTCCCCCACCAGGCTCCCTCTGTGTCTATCGCATGAATCACTGCTGCAAATAGGATCCCTACCAGATCCGTCAGTCCATCCTGAGAGTTGTGGAACTGATCAAAGGAAAACCCTTTCTTTCAATTGGCCTCCTTTATGGATCTGCCCTCTCCTTTCTTGGTCACAGTAACAGAGACCCCAGCGAACCACCAGCATTACTAAGGAGGTGGAAAAGTTATAATAAGGACTCAGATCACCTCACACAGATTCTGCAGCAGCAACATCTAAGTAATTCACAAGTTTGTATTGCCATTTAGTATTCTTTCATCTTGGTGCTAATGTAGTTAACCTTAATTAAAATGCTTTGTTACACTACAATGACGATTAGCTGTCCTTTTTTGAGTTTGAGGAATCAGGAATCATTTAGTATTCTGTTGAAGATCCCATCAATCTACCTGCACCTCCATACAGCCTGACTTCACTTGTTCTTTTTTGGAAGAAAATTACTTTCTACTTCTTTTGATTCAGTACCCAACTGGATAGCATGAAATTATTCAAAGGGGTGAGAAAAAAGTAATTATTGTGTTAATTTTTCACTGTCATTTGTTTGTGGTCTAACACAAAATGATACCTGTGCGAACTTTTCACTATGAGTAAATTATTATCTCCTCAGCCTAGAAGGAACTGGCTAGTAGGAAGGAGATAACTCACCAGCATTGGCAAAGCACTGTCAGGTACACCTTTCAGAATGATGCTATTGCCTCCATGAGGCAGTAGTAGTAGTTTTGGGTCAGATTATGAAATCTTGGTCTGCAAAGTAATTTGGTTTTGTTGAAGGTGACATGTTCTTTAGTAGCATACTTCCATGCAATTAATATTTATAATATTTTGCCAATATTTTTCCTGTATTCAATTTAATTCCACTTGTTCTAACATTGAACTGATTCTTTGCTTTAGTGACACAGTGCACAATGTTTGTTGTATCAGCTAAATGTTTTGGTTATGTTTGATAGTACCTTAGCAAAATAAGCAGTTTCTATTCATTACCTAAAACAGTGACTGAAACATTCTGGTGTTTTGCTCTTCCTTGGTTATATGTGCTGTAATACAGATAAACGTATCTGGTGGACTGAAGAGAAGTCAATATTTAATAAATGACTGCCTTATAGGAACTTCATCTAAACTGTGAAATTAATAATAAATGTTTTCAAATAGATGCTTTCCACCATAAGGCCTTTTGAATCATTTATAAGTTGGATCCCTTCAGTAAGTCTTTTCATATTTAATGCATTAAGTTGGAGTATTGATTGCATTCTGAAAAGAACAAAGAATGAGGTTCAAGAGGAGAATCACTGAGGGTTTGGATGAAAGAAAGACCACATATTTAAGGTCATATACAACTAAATGGAGGTAGACTGTGCATTTAGGTAGAACCTCAAATAAAACCCTCTGCATCCTATTCTCCACCAAAGGCTTAAGTTTTGCATTCATATCTGAAATATCACTTCTCTAGCAGTCCCTCATTATGCTGAGCAAACATTTGAAGAAGCTCTTAAATCACTTTCGTGGGCTCTTTTCCACAGCACAATCAGCAAACAACCAACCCTGCTCACCTGCTGCCTGTCTCCTCCACCACTTACCACTTGTGCAGAGATCCATTGAGGAGACTGTTGAATTTTAAAAGAACAAGATCATAGAATGGTTTGGGTTGGAAGGGACCTCAAGGATCAGCTTTTTCCAACCTCCTGCCATGGGCAGGGACACCTTTCACCAGACCAAGTTGCTCAGAGCCTCATCCAACCTGGCCTTGAACACTTCCAGGGATGGGGCATCCACAGCTTCTCTGGGCAACATCTTCCAGTGACTCACCATCCTCACAGTAAATAATTTTTTCCTAGTATCTAATCTAAATCTACTTTCTCTCAGTTTGAATATATTCCCCCTTGTCCTGTCACTTCATGCTCGTGTAAAAAGTCCGTCTCCATTTTTCCTGAAGGCTCCCTTCAGGTACTGAAAGGCAGCAAGTAGATTACTCCTAAGCCTTCCTTTTTCCAGGCTGAACAATACAATTCTCTCAGCCTTTCCTGGTAGGAGAGATGCTCCATCCCTCTAATCGTCTTGGTGGCCTCCTCTGGACCTGCTCCAACAGGGCTGTGTCCTTCCTGTGCTGGGTACCCCAGAGCTGGATGCAGCACTCCAGGTGGGGTCTCACCAGAGCAGAGTAGAGGGGCAGAACCACCTCTCTTGACCTGCTGGGCACGATTCTTTTGGTGCAGCCCAGGATATGATTGTCCTTCTGGCCTGTAAACCAGCTCATGTCCAGCCTCTCACCCACCAGCATCCCCAAGTCCTTCTTGCCATGGCCGCTCTCCATCTGTTCGCCCCCCAGCCTGTGTGGATTTTGGGGTTGCCTGACCCAGGTGCAGAATCTTGCACTGGGTCTTATTAAGCTTCATGAGATTCCTATGGGTCCATGTCTTGAGCTTGTCCAGGTGCCTCTGAAGGTTCCCCCCTTACCCCTTCTCAGTCTGTGCCTCTCCCTGCTCCTGAAGGACGATTGGCAAATGTGCAGCACTAGTAGTTCCTTCAGTGCCTGATTGGGGACAAGCTTGGGCACCTGTGTGGCTGAAGTTGAATTGTAAGTGGTTATTTCAGTATGAGCTGCTTGTAAAATCAAGTCTCCAAGCACTACATTGGGACAGAGTGGCCCTGAGAAGAGACAGAGGCTTGCTCCATGTAACATAATTGAATTGGATACACTGATAACAGTGTAAATAACCTGAAGAAAATGTAAATGTTTTCAAGAGCTTTAAAACACTGGCATTTGCCATCTACCTTTGTTTGGACACCAAGATAGATCGTTAGCATCTTCTATTAAAAATTATGAATTATTTCATTTTTGAAAGGTAGAAAATGTATAAGAATGCACTTAAGATCAGGGCAACAAAAAAATATTTTTTTCACTTAAGTGAAAATTATGAATCACTTTTTTTGCTTCCTATTGCAAATACATGCTCTAAAAATATTTGTAATGCAGGTCTTCTGAATGAGTTTGCATTATTAAAATTATGTTTTTTATTGTAAAGATAAATGTTGCTAATATAGGCAAGATGTTTTGCATCTGTAACACACAGACTAGCATTTACTGTTAGCAGCACCCTGCCTATTTGCTGTGATACCCATTTGTCTGAAACGAATGTTTATGCTGTGGTTATCATTAACAAGATTAAGATCAGTTCAAATGACCTGATTTAGGCTGCACAAGGCAAATGAATAGCATGAGGTGTGTCTCAGTCTGATGCCCTGCAGATTCAGTAGGTCCCACTGGGATACAGGCCCTGACTTAATTTTGTTTTACATTAATCCAAAGCAGCAGGATGTAGCTGTGGATGAAAAAGCTCCTTGCCTCCCCACCAATGAATCATGCAGAAACTGTGAAAAGCAGCAGCCCATTTTTCCATTCTCAGTCCTCAACTTGAATTATTTCTTTAATACAGCACAGAAGAGCCCAGGACCACAAGAATCACCTTTGTAAAGGAGAGGAGTTACTTCCCAGCAGGACAGAAAAGGGTGGGAAGATGCTGGTGGTGATTGAGATCTTAGTGTGTTTGATATCAGCAATGTTTGATACCAGCCTTGCAAAGCTCTCTAGTCTCTGTACTGGCACATTCCTATAAGATTAATCTTCCCACACACAGAAACACACATGCTGATTTAGACATTCCATATTCTGCCAAGCATTGAAACAGCTGGAAGCTGAGTGTCCTAAAGTGCAGCACCCTGGGGTCCTCTGGGCTGAAGCAGCCCTTTCTGGTTTCTGCATCTGTACACATGAGGTTCAAACCTTCACTAGGCACTGTAGCTGAAATTTTGAAGAGACTTAAAATTAATAATTTTTTTTCTCAGCAGCCTGACTAAAACACAGTGATCATTCTATAAAGATCAAGGGTTATAGAATTCCTTACATTGATTTGATATTTCATTATGATTGGTTAATAAATCACTGTATCCAAGTGTTAACATTGTTCGTAACAGATGCTTTTCATTGGTTATATGTCTCTTGCAACAGTAGTTTAATTAAACACTCTGGATGTATGCTATAAAAATAGATTGCAGACACTGCTCAAATTTAGAGATTCATTTAAACTTTTGCTTCAGATATCAAAGAAGTTTCCAAACTTTAAGATCTTTATCACCTCTGACCAGCTGCAGTTGTGATGCTGCAGGTTTAGGTAAGCATGTTTAGGTAATTATGCAGAATGCATGTCTTTGAGGACAATCTATGTAATATCTCCTCAACAGTTCTTTTCCATAGGAGGAATATTTAGAGGAAAATAGCAGATTTTTCCCCCACTCTTATCTCAGAACCCCTTAAATTTAAAATTCTCTCAAGTTATAATGTAAAAATTAGTTTCCTTCCTAGAGTTGTCAGACATTAAACCCCATGAAATGTTGTTGGTTCAGGTTTACTTCTTGTTGAGAACATTGGTAGGCCAGAGGAGCAATAAAGGAATATTGGAAACAATTTTTAGTCCTACTGCTTACCCAGAGTCTGTCTAAATTAGTGCAAATGGATCTGCAGATAACAAGCAATGTTCTGATACAAACAGTTGGTTAGGTAACTGCTCAATTAAATATTCACTTTATTTATCCTGCAATGTGCCACCTGCTTTCTGGAGGCCATGTTAAACAAAGATCCAAAGTTTTCACAGTTTTAGACAAAGTAGCCTCCCCCCAAATTTTATTCCTACAGATCCCCAATATATAAGCTCTTAAGCTGTAAACAATATTCTAACACACACAAACATATTTTTCTCCTGACAGAAAATGTAACTATTCTTGTCTTATTTCAGTTTTTGGAAACTGGAGAGGCAAGGCTCATGCTGCTATTTTCTCTAAGGAGCATCATGTAGATTTAAACACAATTATTTGTGAACATGGACAAACTTCAGAATCCCTGCATTCTCCCACAGGCACTACTAAGAATATAGTCTTAACAGCTGGAGATAATGTTAGTAAAGTGCAGCAAAGCCTATTACATATAAAGTGAGAAGTCAATACCATCTTTGTAGTCATATCCTGATATGGAGGGAAAAAAAATCTCGCTTGAAAACTTCTATTTGATTTTGCCCAGGGCTATGAGAAATGAACAATCAAGGATTTAGCCACACTGGATTAAGATTTTATTGCTCCTAAGCACCAGCCCAACCTGACTGGCTGTATGCCAGAGAACTCAGTTCCTTAGGAAAGAAGGAAATTGCAGTTTTCTAGGAAGAAAAATCTGTCTGTGCCTCAGGTGCAGTCTGATATCCTGGTTGAAATCCACTCCATCAGCAGTTTAAGGCATCATGGGTGTGCACAAAACAAGCACTCTATCATAGTGTTTTCCCAAGAGCAGTATAATTCCCAGGCAAAAGCAAAACTTCACACATGCCATATCTTCTCCTTCAGAGAGAGGAGAGGAAAAGGATATATGTTTCCAGCAGATTTTCTAAGTCTACCTACTGTGAGTGACTTTGCAAATTTACTCTGGGTTAATAGCACAAACTATGTTTAGATGGGGGTTGACATTTTGACCATCACATCTTGCTTAACGAGTCTGATAGTGGTTTTTTTTTTTCCTTCTTCTGGGTATAGGGGAGCCTGGCAGCAACTTTATCACAGAAGAACCTTTACTCCTTGTGCTGCCATCAAACAGCATCATTGCAAAGTATAAAAAGTCTCCCACCAGAATCTGTAGGGCCTTAGAGAACTTGAAGATAATGAAGGCAGTGGTTGGGAAAAAATTACAAAGGAAAATAATGTTTTCATCTAAGAGCTTGAAAGAGGGGAAGAAGAAGGATACAAAGTCAGGCATGAAAATGACATTTGCTATTGTCTACCAATGAATTACAAAAATGATTCAGAAAAGCTGAGGAGGAGTAATTCAAAGGAAACAATCAGTAAGGAATTGACACTGAAACAAACAAACAAACAAAAAAGAACTAGAGAAAGCTGGCAAGGCAAGTTGTTGAATTGTCATCCTGGGAGGTACCAATCTATGTGAGATGGCTAAGAATAACTAACTCGGTCCAGGCAGATGCAAAGGGAGGGAAATGACAACAAGTCCCTGCCAATTAAGTCTGCAATGTCACTCTCATACATTCTGTCTTTTTGGTTTTGCGACGTGCAAGTCACATTTTATCTCATCGATGACAACCAGATTATTTCCTATCACAAAGACAATCCTGTTTGATTCATATAAACAACACTTATCTTAGCTGTCATCTAGCATTATTTTTTATTTTCATTACAAGAAACTGTTTTGGCTGCTTGCAGTTTGTTGGTAAATCTCCCTTGATCCTGGGTTCAGTCAAAGTACTGGGATCACCAGCACTGCAGCACACAGATTTTTACATCTGAAAATTTTGTCAGTTCCTACTATACACAACATGCTAATCTCACCCTTAGTACTCCATTTGGAGTTCTGTGTCCTGCTTCAGGCTCCCCAGCACAGGGCAGACATGAAGCTACTGGAAAGCATCAGGTAAAGGACCAGAAAAAGGATTCAAGGACAGAAGCATCCCTCATACATAGGGGTTGAAGGAATTGGGACTTTTCAGCCCGGAAGGGGAGGAGAAGGATCAATCAAGGGGATGTTTTTCATGTGTATCAATACCTGTCATGAAGAGATGGAGCCATGCGCTTCTCAGTTGGTGTTTGGTATCAGGACAAGAGACAATGAGTATAAACTGAAATACATAAAATTCTATGTAAATATACCATATTAATTTTTTTTCTTTTGGTGAGGATTTCCCAGAAAGACTATGGAGTATCCAGCCTAGGCTACATTCAAAACCCAATTGGACATGATCCTAAGCCATCTGCTCTCACTGACCATGCCCTGAGCACGGCAGCAGCATTAGATCATAACCAGAACTGATGTTCAAACTCAGCTATCCTGTGATTGGTACAATCTGTAAGCAAGGAAAAAAGAAGTGTCTGTCTTAAATTGTTGACATATAATTAAAATGGTATATCATGTCACTATGCGTAGCTCCAGGATATGGTGTTCACTGGGACAGTTTATCATAATGCTGTCAGAACACTGGCTTATTGCAGGTTATAGGGCCATTATACTAAAAACCCATATCACAGAAATCTGTAGATTCTTCTGTTTTATTACTTCATAATGTACAAGAAATGTCAAGGTACTTCATGAAAAGCAATAATCGTTGCTGGATTTTCCATCATTGACAACATTTTAAAATATATGTAAGCTTAAAGCATAGTCACATTCAGGTTTTTTAACATGTATTAACTGAAGACTGGGTAAAAAAAGATCTTCTATTGGTCCCCAAACCTGAGAAGTACAGAGCTCTCCTCCTTTCAGTTGAGGGTGAAATCCTACCTTGGATGAATGGGCATTTTACCATTCCATTCATCAGGGCCAGAACCTGGCAAGTAATGAACTCTGATATACACTTCTAAATTAATGGGCAAAGGGTCCACATCAGTCAATATAAAATGCCCTGGATGCTTTCATAGATTTTGCCAGCTGAGAAAGAGCTAAGAATAATTAAACTTCATTTAGTTAAAACTTGCACTGTTAAACCCCTAAAAGTGCTGTAGGCTTACCTACAATTAAAATTCAAGCAAAGCCTCAACAAACAGTATATGCAATAGGCATGGGGATCCTAACCACACTTTCCTCCTGCTCTCAGTTAGTACCAGCTGGTGACACTAATTATACATGAAATTCCTGAGACTGGCACAAGCTGAATCCACATCTCCCAACACCCCTCTCTCCCCATCCAGAGGAATGGAGCAAGTTTTTGGTGTTTCCTGGTGGATGATTAGTTACAAGGAAGGGACAGGAGCAGGTGCAGTGGGAACTTCAGCTCAGGAAGCTGTCAATAGCCTGCTAACTCTACAGGATGTTCTGCTCTCTGTGGACATCACCAGAAATCAGTTGTTTAGCACAGGGTGTGATAGAGTTTCCAGTCAGCTGAGTCCTACTGATTTTTAAAGGGTTTGGATCGCTTGTAAGAGCATTGCAGGCAGGCATCTGGCAGCTCAGGGCAGGGTTGAAAAGAGTGAGGGCAAAACCAGCATGGTGAAGTGGACAAGATGAAGGCTTAAGCAAATGAGATTAAAATACTTTTAAGTCTGGATGACTGAAATGTCTAATTTATACTTACCCACACTTTGGATTAAAATAAATCTATTTTCAGGCCATCTTTGGCAGCTCTATTTCTGATCCCTTATCCGAAACAAAGCAGAGGACAGAGTAATACTGACGCAACCAGAGCCACAAATG
The DNA here is from genome assembly GCA_013397955.1 of Grantiella picta. Lineage (NCBI taxonomy): Eukaryota > Metazoa > Chordata > Aves > Passeriformes > Meliphagidae > Grantiella > Grantiella picta. Next base: position 455,224 of record VZRM01001799.1, on the reverse strand, counting down.
AATGCAGTGACTTTCTTCGGCATGTATTGTAGTAAGACTTTAACTCCAGCTTCTTACAAGATGTACTCTTTATTGTATCTAGTCTGTCATAGGCTTCCAAAATATGTAGGATTTCTGGGAACGCACTGAAGTATAATGACATTATATATAAATATATCAAAGCCAAAAATTTCAGAAAATTGACATCACAGATGACACAAATTTTAATCCTGTAAAAAGTATTACAAACAGTAAATAGTATCTTCTTTTATTGTAGCTAATGACCATTCACTATAATGAAAAACCAAAAAGTTTCTGACATCACCTCATGATATTCTCTTATGCCAGCAGCAGGAACATTCCAGTTGTTTTATGGAAGAGAAATCCTTGTGAAGGTCTAGATTTAAAGTAGTGATGATCACTGTCACAACAGAAGGAATATATGTGAAGTAAAGACATTAGCCATCCTAGGTTTAGTATTGCAAACCATTAATCATATGAAACAGAAAAAAAGAGCCAGCTAATTTGAAAAGGTCACAAATTGAGGAAGGACTATAAGAAACTGAAAGAAAAATCTCACCAGAGCATAATCTGATTCAGCCCCATTTTAGCTGACTGGCATTGCTACAGCTATCTCTACTAAAAAACTCTTCAGAGCTACAGAGCTCAGTCAAACAGGGTGGGGAATTTCCCAGAAGTCAAAAAGCCTGAATTATTGAGACAAACTGAATAATGTGAACAACCTGCAGTTGCTTATATGCAGGAAAAACAAACAAACAAAACCCCAAACAACAAAAGTCAATGATCATATTCGTAGGCACACAAGGCTTCTGTGAAGACATAACCTTACAGTACAGGATACATATTAATGGCAACTACTAATTTATATAGTAGTATTCTGCAGAGGTGAAGGTGGAAATGAGCAACAATTTGAAGGCAAATTTGTACTAGCTGTGGCTGGTTTTACTCTAAAAATAAATGACCGGTGTTGCTGAGTTTCAATTAAAGTCCCAACAAAGAGTACATCCAACAGATTTTTTCATGTAGAAATCTCTTCAAAAGTTAGATTTTTTTTTTTTTTTGTGATTAATTTGTTTGGAGAAAGAGGTGAAAATTTTCAGATTTAATTATTAAATTGCAGAAGTGCAATTACCTTAAAGTTTAAGACAGAATAACATTGGTAAACGACTTGGTTTCAGTTGTAAAAAAGGGAAGTTATTTTTAGTAAAACTTCTCAGTTTCTTCTTATGTATTTATTGAATATGCACAGTTTAAAGACTGTTCTTTCAAAAACTACTTATGTTTTTATAAGTTACAATAAACATAAACAATATTCCAGCAGTAGCCACATGCCAGGCCTATGCAGTGGGGCTGCTGATGTAAATTCTTGTAGATTTTGGAAATAGTAGGGTAGCGAGCCCAAAATATGAAGGCAAATTTTCTGCAAAGCAACCTAGACAATGGGCTATAGAAGAAAACAGTTGTGATCGATCTGAAAATCTCTGGAGGAGGTTAAAACCTTCTCAGCAAAATGAATAGATTTTGGCTACAGTCCTCAGTTGCCATTAGCAAGAGGGGAAGAGGAAACGCTGCCTGAGGGCTGAAGAGAGCTTAGCTCAAGAGGATGCTCTCTGGTGCAGCAGAGCACTGCCAAGAGGCAGAATGCCTGAGGGGTGTCATCCTACCACTCACTGCAGAATCCTGAGGGTGTCTGGGCAGGCTGGGGCTGCAGAGGGGCAAGTTCTTTAACAGGGGCACAGAGCTGCAGTCAGTGCAAGCAAAGATTAAACCTGTGGTTATCTTATAGACGTGCCCACAAAAATTAGAGTGACAACATCTCTGCTGCTTGTCGTCAGTGGCTTCTCCTTTAGTCACAGGGAATACATCCCTCTGCCCCTGCAGCTGCAAGGGGAGAAGAGGACCTGTGAGGAGTGCTGAAGGTTTTGTGCTGGCTGCCACAGCGCTCACACTGAACCAAAGGTGGGTGTTACCCGACGCTGCTGGTCAGTGATGCTGGAGAAATGTTTTTTTCTCCCCTGTTACCATGGAGATGGTCAGACCAGACCATTAATGAGATGTCTGATGGAGCAGGCGATATAATACCATAGGCAGCATGCTGGATGTGGGACAATAATCCTGTATATCAGCCATCTACTTATCAGAACACTTCTAGCTGAGTTGTGATAAAGGTGGTAAAAGGAATATCTAAGCTCTGGTCTCGTACTTCAAGAATGATCTTTATTCAGAAGGGGATATTTCTCACCCTTTTTGAGCTAATGCTTGACAATAATGCCATGTGCAATATTATTATAGCCTCCTATCTACTATTTCAAATTTTATGTTAGTCTATTAATTATTAAGATCTAGTAGAAATCACTATGATAGGAACATACTGCACCTAGTTCTGAAAAGAAAACATTAAATCTTTTTTACAGTGTAAGTTCTTTTAGCAATCACATCACTTCAATGCTTTAGCTTCTAGCAGGAGCACTTCTAGCTTCCAGCATTTTTAATATGTTTTCCTTGAAAATCAGAGGGAATAAGCACATGTGTCTACATAATCAAGTCAGCTCATCTGTAGTGGAACAAATAGAGAGAAAGACTTACATGCTTGTTTCAATAGTATATACTATGGCAAAATAAGTGATATGTATGAAAATATTTTGCATATTAGGTTTTTTTCCCCCCTAAGTCTAGATTTACCTTATTCCTTTGAAGCAGAAGAGCATGGAATCAATCTTCTACTTTGAATTTATAGATAATCTGATATTCAGCAGCCTTCTGAGCACAAAATCCTCTGTGGGTGGACACAGAGGTATGAATCTGGGATTTCAGGCAATATAGAGGGGCAGAGGTTTTGAAAACAGTAGATAGAGCTGAAGCAAAGAGAGGAATGAAGGCAGGAAAAAACCAAAATCTGCAATTTTTACTGTTGCAGGTGATAGACACTTAAAAACCTCAGTTTGAGAAGTCTCCCTGCTGAAAGTAACCTTATGCACGTGTTCATACAGTCAGACTCACTCACAGACTAAGGAATGCCTTGGCAATAGCAGCCATATTTCTCCAAGCAATTTTACACAGGCTGCTTATCATTCATATTTTAAGTCTAGCAATGGAGTATTTTAAATTATTCAGTTTGGGTAATTACTGTACAAAATGCTAAGGCATAATGCTTTGTTCATTATTTACACCAAATGCCATTGGACATGCCCTAAGTATTAAGTGAGCCCAGTTCCACCAGATACATGAAAAGCATCTGTGAGAACAGTTACTCAACCAGCTTCTCAAGCCATTGCTTTCTTGGGGAAAAAAAGAGACAGGACAGGGAACACATTACTGAAATCTAATCCTGGAGTAATAATAGGTTACCTCAACCACCTGCCTGCTATTAAGTACATATCCTAAATCAATTATGTATCTCATTACACAATTGCTGTTCGGGCCATCTTGTTAAATGCACCCAGATAAACACGTAGATAAAAATGAGTGCATCTAAACTAGAGATGTGCCATAGAATGAAAGAAAAGGCTAATTAAGGAATTAGTCTGTTCAGTAATGAGATATAAAACTCTTATTCTTTTTTCTTCCCCCTTCACTTAGGAAAAAATCATACATAACTTAAAAAGAAAGGAGTTAAAAAAGGCACTGTGGAAAGCAGTTTCTACAGTGAATGATTTTTAGACTGGGGCGTCTAGAATACAAAGACTAGATCCCTGTCTCTGTTGAAGGGATGCCCTCCTGAGGAGAGATTCTAGATCTGTTCGGTAAAAAAAAAATATTAAAAATATTGGAGAAGTAGTTGTCCCTGGGCCTTTATTTTTGTCCTATGAATCCTATTAAAACAAAACCTGTCCAATTACACTGAATTATGTGATGCTCTGTGTTTATTTACTGTATTGTTCACTAGGTATGAGAATAAGAACAAACTTGGTTTCATAACAATCTCATTCTCCTCAGATGAATTTAAATAAGAATTTGAAATATTGAACGTAGGAAAATCACAGTAATTTTCCAAAGAAATACTCCAGGGGTTATAGTTCATTATTATTACTGGCTGTTATGTGCATTACAATATCATCTAGAAGCTTCACTTATGGACCTGGAGCTCACTGAGGTTAACTCTGCACCACAATAATAGCTGGAGACAGGTGAGAAGTAGGAATGTTTGTGCTGGTTTCAACAAGTGCTGAGTTCTGTATTCCTGATATCAATACTGTAGCTATTTGAGGTCTGTTTAGTAATGTGGCAGTTAAAAATAAATAACAGAAAATGTATGGCTTTCTCCATTCTTATTCTGGGGAATCCATGCTGACTGTTCTATATTATAGAAAATCTGTTTGCAAAGCCAAGAACCACCTTGCTGCATTTCACAGGGAATTTTTGTCAAGTTCTATAAATCAAATAATGCAAGCAACAATTTGGTGCTCTGAATTCAGAATTGTTTACGTTATCTGCTTCTTCATGTCTGAATTTTTAGTCCAGTTTTTTCTCTACCTCATTTATATTACAAAACATCTTCTCAATGTTTTCCCCACAAAGCATTTGTTAAGTGTGCACATCAGAATTGTAGAGGGAAATGCTACTAATGCTCTGACTGTGTCAATCTCCAAAACCAGCATTATCTACCTCATTCTACTCTGAGAAGTTAGTCCCTTGCCTCTTCCTCCAGGAGCTCTATTCACCCCTTCTGGCTGCTTTCTTTCTCCCTTGGTCTCCTGGATAATTTACAAGTCATTTCTTAGGAGTGTACCACCCCCACTTCTATAGGTACTTGATACTCTTAAAGATTTTCACATTTCTCTGTGCTTAAATCCTCTTTTTTATTTTTAATGGATTCTGTCTTACCATGTAATACAGATCCTTTTATGTGAGGTATCTCATGCTTCTCTTCCACAAGTCCTTGTGGCATTTACACTCACATTTTGGGCAATGTTTATTACTGACACCTTCGCTGGTGAAAATGTTCAGTGTCAGCCTGGTCTTAATCACTCCAGGACTTCTATTTCAAGGCAAATACCCACTGGCAATAGCTCTGAACTGGCCTCTTCATTATCCATTTAACATCAATTTTATTAGCTCTCTAGAGTGCTAATGTTCTTATGATCATACCAACCTTATTAAAGTTTATTATGCTGTTGCTATTAACCAATTTTCTAACCTCAAAGAATGCAAATAGGAGTTACTCTTCAAAAAAATTGTTGGAGCACTTATGTCTGCTGTACTTTTATGTTTTGATTTTGTTGTCAGCTGGAGCTTCTACCAAGCTCCAACCTTCTCTCTTTAATTTCAGTGGGGTCTGCCAGCAGTTCTTCAGGCACTTGCTTTTTGCAAATTCAAGGGAATTATTCGCCTTCTGTTTGAATTTCTGTGATATATTAAAAGACCAAAGATTATCTCAGACAGATTGGATTCGATTTATCAAAATTGGCTGATATTTAAGATATCTATCTCTGGACAGATATGTATCACATGTCTCTTGGATACTATAAAATTGAAATGTTTATAGTCTTCCTCTAAAAACAAATCACACAGCTCTGTTATTTTTCAAATAAAGAGCAGAAACATTTATTGGACATGAATGCTATTTACATCGTTTATGACAAATTTACTATTCTTCATTCCTAATGTAACTTCAAAAATATTATCCTCACCTCTCCTGACATGGATTTTTGCCTGTATTTAGCTACACTTTTACCTGTACTGCATTTAATAAATTCTAAGTCATATTAGTTCCCCTCCATTATCCTCACTTCCATTTTTGAGTTTTTAATAAACATTTTATTAGTTTTAATGTTATCATTTGTAATTGTTGTAAATGTAGTATCTCCAAACTTTTCTTTCCCAGGTACATGATAACTTCACCCTACCAAAACCTGTCCTTCTATATTTCTGTTTCCATAGTTTGTCCATATTTAAAACATTCCTTCATACTTTTAGTTACAAGGCTTCACATTAAAGAGAAAATTGATCTGGGGTTAGTTAGCTAAAACTTCAATTCAATGCATTTTTGATTCTGATTTTCTGAGGCAATCAACACTCGAAGGAGTAACATTGGTGCAGAATTTCTCTAACCACAACTCTTCTGTTCTGTCCTTCTAATAAAGTAATCAACAATATTATTTTTAGAAGCTTTACAGATCTGCATGACTTCAGACTTCGTTGTTTTCAGAAAAAAAAAAGACTTTTTTCTGCCTCAGTTTAAAGATAGGAATAAAATAATGATTTGCAAGGGGTGCTTTAGACTTCCTGGAGTAGGTACACAGTGATAACATCTCAGGAGACTTGAAGGACTGCAGAACAGAAATGGCATTTTTCATTTTTAAGGACTATCAGTGGTTGAACATACTTGCATTTTCATTATTCTGGCTTGTGATAAATCTTGAAAGAAACACTAAATAAATCTACATCTTGAAAATTTATACCAAACTTGACTTGGTAACTTGACTTTGCACCCTTATTAACTGTGGAAATATTTGTGATGAACAACTTGACTCCTAAAAAGCAATTTTTAAGGCAAATTTGTATTTCTTCAAAACAAATCATTATTTCTTCCAAATGTGTCCCCACAGAAGACACTCTTGCCAACCTAAGAGCTCTCAGCATGAATCTTGGAGAGAGATAAACAACTTTTTGATAATCAGAGATAACCAGCAAGACTCTGGCATGCAAGGCAAAACTAAGGAGCATACCTGAGTGCCAAAGATCCCCAAAGATTTGTCACAATATGGTCATATTAAGGAATTTACACAGGCATCCCAGATTTCTTTACAGCTTGAGGGAAGGGAAATGTGCACATGTGTGCTGCAGACTGTGCTGAAAGGCATTCAGGAGAAGAATATCATTCTGTATTGAACAGGTAATTTAACCCATCAGAGACCTTCTGGATCGACTGGTATACAGAAAATTGAATGAGAAAGGAGCTCCTTCATAGCTGGGACTGAGCTTTGCACTTTGCCCTGTAGCAGGCTATGTGTGTGATCATTGGTGGTGGGGATGGTGTACACCCCTTGCATGTGGAAAACCAGAATATGTCTTCAAGGCATTTTAAAAATCCGCGTTGAATGGGGAATACATCCCCAGAAAAGTGTTCTCCTAGATCCAAGGGATTATTAATCACATTAATGCAGTTCATTGAAGAAAAACAACTGCCTTCTTTAGTAGGATTTTTATATTTTACCCATTGTAATGTAATGTATGTAATTCTAAAACAGCCCACACAAAATCATCTAGTCCAGAACTTTGCAGGCAACATGAATGCTGCCTGTCAACAGCAGTCCTTTAGCTGTCTGTAACTATAGAGAAAATTGAATCTGACTTTACCCAGATTGTTTTAAAATAATATATTTTCCCATGTCATTATAAAAACATCCAATTGCTTGCCTGTGTCTTTTTTTCTTTTTTACAAGCTACAACACTCCCTCCCTATTAAAGAGTCAATTTAATGGCTTTCTGCTCCTGATTGTAAAAATTCAATCATCCAGTCATGGAACAAAACAAAACCCTGTAATTTAAATGCCTGATCATGAAGTTATAATGCTACAGTCTAACCAACTACCAGTTCTAACAGATAATGTACTTCATGAGTTATGGACTGAAAAATGATCACCCAAAAGACCTCCCTAATTATACTGAATAAGCATTTTATCTATTTTTTTTCAAGGAAGGTAGCAAAAGTTCCCTAACAGAGAGCTTGCTTTGCTCCTCAGAGATTTTTCTCCATTTGTGTGGTTTGCTCTGCTTTTCTCACTGGTTCTGTGCAGATACAGACAATTTTCACACTCATTAAATGCCTATCGTCGTTACCAAAAGGTAAAACTGAGGAGGTAGTGTTGGCCAAGGCTCTACTTTGGTCATAGTCTACTGGCAGGACAGGAACACAGTGCTATAAAGGATGATTTGTTAGGTTCATAGGAGGAAAAAACTACCTTCAAAGCCTACTAAATTTACTTTTTTTCTAGTTATTAATAAAACTACCCTTTTTCTTAAAATAGTACTAATATACAGAGAATCAATATTAAAACATTTTAGGGCTTTGAAATATTATACATAGATAGCATACTGTGGGACCAAATAAGCTCTCATTTTGAAATTAAAGTCATAGTGAGAATGACATTTAGGTAAGTACCTGTTAGATCTGGCATTAATTATTCCTATAAATAACCTGAACTGAGGGACGGAGATTAAAATTTTGGCCTTTAGTCCAAGATGTGCTGTTTCCAATTCCTTTTATGAGGACAAATGAACTCCCATTTTTTACAAGTAATTTATTATGCATGAGATCAGTAGTATTTTAAATGCTCAAAATATGTTATTGATTGACAATATTTAACTTTAAATACTGTAAAAGAATCAATTAATTTTGACAGATAAGACTTCTGAGTAGTATTCCATCTTGTTTTGTACGGTCCTTTTACTATTTTCAGTGAGTAAATAATTGAGTATTAGCTTTTATCTGAATCTCATGACAAATCTGGGTTTCCTGTCCAAACAATATTACCAAATATGTCAGAATTAAAAGGAAGCCATACTATGTGAAAACTGGTATAAAATATGCTTCAGTTTCTCTGAGAGAATTCTCTGAGCCCAAGCTTGTCATGTGTATTGCTGGCTATATTACAAACACTTCTCTAAGGAGTAATATTTCATTTCATTTTGCATTATAATAATCTGTTGGCATAGTAATATGGACAATCAGAATGAAAGATAAAATGAATTTTCAGAAATTTTGAATACACAGGGTCTAGAAGGCATTTTAGATAATAAAAGCAACAATGTCAACCAAGAGATTTGTTAACCTGGTATGCAAATGATATTGATATGCTAAAATACTTTCATAGAGCATCATGTCCTGTTAGATTCTAGTTCTAGTAAGCAAATTCTTCAGAATTGTATTCATACAGTGTCAAAAGCCACAAAGCTTAATAGGCTGTTTTCAAAGTAATTGTTTAGTCCTAAAAATTTTTAAATCTTGGTAACCTAAAGGTTCATTGTGCTGCGTGTTAATGGTCCTTCTTCATGGGCAGAACAGGACAAACCTATGCACAGGAGGCAAAGTTCAAGTAAGATGACTCCTTCAGCATGTAGAAAGTTGATTAGCTGGATAACATCCATCCTGCAGCTATAAAGAGAAGGGGAAAGGACTCACCCTGCTCTGCAGGGCTGTCCATCTTCAGCTGAAAGGATGCAGAGGGTGAACTGCAGGTTTTGTTCTGCAAGGCTGATGGGAATTCCACACTAAATTGTTGCAAATTTGTATTGAACTCCAGACCTTCTGCTCACCCATGGGCAGTTTCAGTCCTAACATTTTCTTTTCATGCCTTTGTTCATCTTAGCTGTTTCCAGAGGTGTGCTCTGCAGCCCAATCCCTTGCACCATTCCCATTTAGTACACAGGGAACAAAGTGCCTAACTCAGGCCTATGAGCCTATTAATAATCCTTTCTTCCAAAAGAAATCTTCCATGTAAAATTTCTTCTGGGCTGCTTCACAGCACACAAGGTTCCCTGGCTAGGGATTCATATTCATTCCAGAGCAATCAATAAACCTTTTTCTCTTTGTGTCTGTCTTCCAGTGCAGGAAAGTCCTACCAACACCTTCCTCTGTATACAAATTGCCAAGTCTTTGCTCACCTTGCAGAAGGCTCTGAGAAGTTTTATCTTCAGTTGCACATAAGGACATGTAATCTCACTGTGCTTCTCCATAACACAGAGTGTATTCTGGTCAACACATAGTTTTTTTGGCAAATATTTCTGTCCCCCCTGCTTGGCTGGAGACTTACGGACAGGAATAACCAAGCCCCTGTTCAGATCAAACAAAGCGAGGGAGAGAAAGTGGTGCAGCCTTTGTGCTGCTGCCTGGCATTTCCATGAGTTCACTATTCAGTGTTACTTTGTGTGAACTTGGCAAGAGGCTCAAGTCTCTCTCTGTCCTGCCTTTCTGCCCACTTCCCTTACCAATGTGTAAAAGAAGGGCCTACCTTTCATCATTTCCTGAGGGACAATGGGCTGGGGAGCACGAGGAGTGCAGGCACGACAGGAACTATCTATCTCCAGTGGAGAGGCAGAGCTTTGCTGAGGGGAAGAGGGAGGTTTTGCTGAATCAGCACCTTGAGGACCAGCTGAAGTCCCATTTGCTTACATGCTGAAATGCTCTGCTGAATTATAGCCCAGGGCAGCCATCTGCCAGCCCTTCGCTTCCTGATTAAAAACAAACCAGCATTTCTGGAAGCTGCTCATGTGCCATGAGCAGTGTCATTCAAGGTCCCCCTCTTTTCCTGAGTATTCCTCTGTTCCTGCCTAACAAAACTCCGTCCACTGCTTTGAGGACTGCTATAGTTTGAACAAACTGTATGAAAATAACTATATTTTCTAATTATGTGCCAATTTCTTTTCTCTTGCTTTTCTCATTCCAGAAAACAGTATGGCTTTTAGCAAACATACCGAGGCAGTACAATTGCCTATTAAATAGGACTCCCTGTTGATTTCAATGTACTTTCCAAGTGCTTCAAAAGGTTGATGGCACAACAGAGCTCAAAGGTGCTTTTTTCTAGTGCACTTTCTGGCACACAGAGAGATAATAACAAAGGAAAATCGGAATGCTTCTTGAACATGACTATCAGCACTGGCATTGCTAGACAAAATAAAATAACCCTTTCTTTCTGAATTAATTTTTTTTTTTTTTGTCCTGGAAACGCTGTGTGTGACACAGAGTATAATTCCAGCCAAGTCTGAGAAAATGAAGTATCTCCTATTCTTAAATAACAAAGAAAATGAGTGCAAAACAGTCCAGACAGAACACTTAATACCCTCTCAGAGGCTGTGTGATGTTTTCCAGTTAAATTCACAGTGCAATCTCTCATTATCAGATTAAAATATCTTAATAGTTTCAGATGCAAGTATATGACAAAACAGCCACAGGAGGCAGGGAGGGCTTGTACACAGGTTTTGGGGAGGAGACACTGCTTTCCTCAAGACTGCCTTCTCTCAAGGCAGAAATGATATTTCGAGAGAAAACCATGGCCATCTTGAAGAGATAAGAGTAAATCTTTTCATATCAGCAATCACACTGGCCAAGCATAACATTTGCTATCAGCTCTGGATTCAGGGAAAATTCATATAAACTAATCACCTGTGTCTGAACACACAGAGAGGGAGAAACAGGATTTAAAAATTGATTGGTTTCATAGTTCTGACACTTTATTTTTCCCTTTATAGGTTTTTTAAGTAAGTTAAGCACTGCTATTGAACTTTTCAGACACATGTGAGATGACCTCACTATGGAACAGTCTTGCTAATATCTGTGAAAAGTTACTATCAAAGTTGAAAAAGTTACTGTTGATTTTATGAGCCCAGTATTTGAAGTATCCTATTTCATTTGAAAAGGGATGCTTTTATTCAAAATGTCCCTACTCTTACCCTTTAAAGGTCAAGGACATCCAGTTTGGCAATTCCATTTATTGGCAAAAAGTATTGCTAATAATCATAACTGCTGCTGAGAGAAGTAGCGTCCTGTCTAGATGAGGATTTCGTTATCAACCTGATCATTCTGATCATATGGATTTAATATATATACATGGCAACCATGCAGTCTGTGATTTAAGAAATCCTGCATACTAATTAACTTAATAGAAAGTTAATGTACTGCTGTACTAGGTAGAATTAAACCCCAATGAAGTATCTATGTGATAAGTGTGTTAAGTAAAAATGGGCATCAGAAAGTCTTTACATTTATCTGGTTGTATGAATACATTGCTAAAGATCTGATTTGAATTTTTACCATAATTCAGTAAGCAGAAAAACTTGTGCCTTTTTTTATAGTTTCATTTATCTTAAAAATATTTGTAGTAACCCCAAAGTTCAATAAATTTCTATTTTTAGGTTTTTTCTTTTGTTTTGGATATTAATATATTTTCAAAGATGGGTTGTAAACATGTAAGGCTTGCCTTTATTAATAAAGTTCTTAAACGTTTTTCTTGACTTCACACAAAATGTTACTAGTGAAAATGTTGAATAAATATTTTAAAGTAGTGTCTGTGAGTTTGAATCAAGTCCTTTTTTCTCGACCATCAGTTAGGAATACTTAGTGTATCTTATTCCATATTCAAAATTTCATACTTGTGTTTCATAATGTATGAAATCTTTGGTCTTGGTTCAGTCAAAGTTTAGATTATAACAGTCTTATAATCTTTCATTTAAATGTACTGTTTGTATCCTGAAAATATATTTCCTATTTTGGAAGAGTGCCATGGAGGATCAGTAAAACCTACTGCCTTTCTTTCTCTACATTTACTTGATTTCTTGTTTTTGAAAAAGCAGTGAAGAGGGATCCTATTCTTTTACTCCTTTAATTAAATCTGATTTTGTGAGGCACATTAGTGAAGATCCTGAAGCTGAATGCAGGAAAAATCTTGTGTACAGACCCTTCCATCAGTTTACCAAGTCTCTGTGAAAATGAAGCTGTGTAATCAAATTCATCAGAGCAATGGCACAGGAAATCTGAGCAATATGGGCAATATTATAAGCACTTGCTCTTAGTATGTGACCAGAAATTCTGCATTAATATCAAGTATGTGACACAGCTTCTCACATGAGAAAACTATGGGGGGAACAAACTTCTTGGTTAGACCTAAGATTGCCAGATTCCTGCTGTAAAGAAGGTATAACAAGTTTGCCTTATCTGGAGTGCAACAAAATCCAGAACTTTTGAAAATACTCAACAAAATGAGCACCTGGCTGTGTTTCATCTTAAATTTACACTGAAAAACAACCACTGTTTTCTTCTGAAGCTCTCAGGAAGGGATAATTCTTTGCTGACTGACCATGTTTTTCCAGATTTTCCTAAAAAGAAGGGGATAAAAGTTGACATGAGGGCAAAATAATTACCGATTGCTAGAATTTCATATCTTTGCATACATTTTCTGTCAAAGTTCTGTGTCTCAAAGTTTTGTTGTCTCTGTAACTTCAATTGATTCTTTAGTCACAATGACCTTTCCAAAACAGTTTTATTCCTCTTTAAACCTAAAGCTGCAGCTTGAGAGACAGCTGGCAATACAGTTTGACCCATGCCCCTCTGTGCAAAAGATGGTGTGTGAGAAAATCAAATCCATAAATTACACAAAGAAAATGTGCTGCACATCCTATATCAATAATGTCTCTCCAAGCAGACCCAGACAGAGGGTTCCCAATATTTCTACTGCTCAGCAGAATGTTTCAATATTTAATGTGACAGGCAAAGCAAGAGGAAAGCTTTCTGATGGTAGGAAGAAAATGGATTATTCCTATGCCACAAAGATTGACTTAAATGTATCCACACTCTCCCTTACCAGATTTTTCAGGATTGACATATTGTTTACCTACCTGGTCTGCCAATGATGATTTTCCCTCTAACAAATACACTTTTCTAGTTACTGTGCAAAAAGATTGATCAGTGTCATTGTTATGATAAGTGATGTACACATCTAGTGTTGCTATGCTGGTTTATGTGGAAAAAGATATTTGCAATACCTGAGCAGAGAGTTTATGTCTCAGAAACAAAGTATTACAGGTGGATAAGGCAAAAACACTTGTTCAACTGCATGCTGCATTTATCTGAAATTATCAAGGCTTCTGCTGAGCAAAAATGCTTTTGGCCCACATTTTTCTGGGACAATTAGAGGACAGTGAGACCAGCATGCCCCTGAGAAGTTTAGTTTGTTTGCATTGGTTAAAAAAGGCATCCAACAGCACGTTACATCCTTATTTGATCAGTAACTGCAGAATTATTTCTTTCAATTTTGCATCCTGAATATGAGTGGAAAAGCTTGAGGAAGCTTTCGCTTAAATGTTTTCATGCCTCTCTAAGCCTCTATTTCACATGCAATTACTAATGGCACCAGCTGGTAACTGCTGCCTTAATATGATTTACTCTGGTTACTTCTTTCCCTCTTTTAATTCTCACCTTCTTTTGGAAATAAAGTAAGTTTATGAACAAAGTTAATATTTAATACTGGGTCAATGTTCAAATGCTGTTCTGATTCATAAATTTCCTTGTAATAGCCAGATAACTCAGTGGTTCAAATGGGTTTTGATGTTTTTCATGGTCTGTGAAGCAGCGCTCATTCACACAAGTTGCCTCTTAAGGCTGCAGTGCCTCTGGGGCATGCTCAATGACAGACAATGAAAATGATAATTTGAAAAGTGTGTCATTTTCTCTCATCAAAGATGGAGTTTTGAAAAACACTTTACATTCTCCCAGTTGCCCCAGAGGAAGCCAGCTAAATTTTTCCATGGCATTTAATGAAAGCAGGCTTGACAACATAATCCCCAAATTTTGTTCCCAAGTAAGCTTCCCCTGTTTGATCACCCCTTACCTAAACTATCAGTCTACTTCTCCTCCTTTTATCCTTTCCTTTGATGGGACTGCTGAGTCTCCCCTCAGCAACACAATATGTTCTGGGGTCTGTATAATCAGCCATAACACACTTTTCACGATCAAAAGGACTCTTTGGTGTCCATAGATGTACTATTCCCATGGCCTTTCCTCACAGCTGAAGGTGCATATCTAAGATGCCCTTCATTCCCTTGAGGGACTATGGGTATCTGGGGGAAGTGAAAGCAGCATTTTGGATAGCCTCAGGACAGCATTACAGGTCCCTGAAGCTAGAGGTGGTATGGGACTCCACCTTTGAGATAAATGAGTCACTGCTCACCCTCTGCTTCAGTTTTGAAAGCAGGCTCAGTGCACTGCAGTAAATAGGGTTTGAGAAAGACAAAGAAGAATAGAAAAATGAAATGGTACATGCAGAAAAGAAAAAGGAGAGGCAGAGAAATTGAAAAGTCTGAGAACAAAGAAACAAATCCCAGGCATTGCTGTATGCGATATAGAAACAGTGCCATGAGAATTACCAGAGAATTTCTCTAAAAATGTTGAAGAGAAGCAGGATTTGGCATTCAAGACTCCTTTTTTCGCCATGTTAATATGAGCAATATTAGGAAAAGAAGCAACTGAAACAAAGAATTGCTACAACTTAAAGAAATCGGAGCTACATAAAATGTAAGAATTGACCTGCAGACAGTGAAATTAATTTTAAGGATTAAAATAAACTGAGTCCAGTTTAGATGCTCTTCTAGAATCTTCACATAGCTTGTGAAACCAAGGAGAGTGTTGTCTTTTATCTCTGCCTATTGCAATCAGACAATTACATGATTATTTGCTAGAGGTTGTAACTATTAAGTATCTTGAAAGTGGTTTGTTCTCAAGAGAAATAACATTTATGTCAGGAAGAATGACAATTTAATTTTACACACATCAGTATTCCTTCCTTGGTGTAGTCTTCTTTCCCAGCACAATATATTCTATCAAAATAATTTATGTTTGGTATCCTGTGTATTGAATTAAGAGTATTTTCAGCTGAGGCAAAGGAATTTTATGTGCCCTAGCTTTGCATTCTTGGGAATACTTCTTCACAGTTCAGCACATTGCATATGTAATCACCAATATAGAATAATTTTCTTAAAAAAATATTGGAGGAGGAGGTAGTGTATTCAAATAGCAGTATAATTTGGCTTGTTTCTTCATATGAATACTCTTTACTCGTACAAAGACACAGTGGGACATCTTGAAGAGTAAAAACATTAATGGTAAACAGAACCTTCATCCACACACCTCAGCGTATTTTAGAAATGATATCTCTCTGCAATTGGAAAACAAAGAGTTTGCACAAGGTCTTCTCACAAGTTGCCCATCACTGTGGACAGAGCTGGTAACAAGGGCTAGGGACTATCCTCTTTCCATTGCTGGCAAACTCAAGGTTGAGGCAAAGAAACCCGAACTTTTCTTTCAGGATAATTTATTTCTTTGGCCTCTCTGAATCCTGGGAGCTGTGTTTCATTTTATCAAGCATAATACAAAAAAAACCCCACTCTAAGCAAGTAATTAGTATAAACATATTGTAGATGAAGTGATAATACTCAATAAACTCTGAAGACTTTGCTTACTTTGTTTTGATTCAAATAGAACAAAAGCCAAGTATTTGCTGTTCTAAATTGTTTCTGAAAATATCTTTGTATCTATTTTGACAAGCCTTTTCTCAAAGCTCAAATGTTCCCATCAGAACTCACACCCACGATTGCATTGAAAAGACAATATAAGGAAAGAATCAGACTACTTCATGAAAATGGATAAACATTATATAGCAGCCATTTAATGTTAAAGTCAAGGTAATTTCTCCCAGGTTTTCTGATTTTACATTTTTAATGGCTTTTTTAGATTTTTTTAAAGAATCTTGAAAGCATAGAATTGAATTTCCTTGCTTTTACTCTGTTTTACATGTGAGATTTTTATATGCCAGCACAATCAAGTAAAAATTACTTCCAATTATGTTTCAAATATATAGTCTGATGAATTGAAAAAGTAGAGATTGTCCTCGTGTATAAAATTCTTGTCAAGAAAAGCTTTTAGGTTACTTTTTCCATTTTTCTAATATTCATTATGTATTCATTATATATATTCATCACATTCATATCTATGTGTATGTTTAGGCATTTTAAGATGGTAAAATGCATATATCAAATTACTGAGAGAAGCAAAGTGTTTTCTAAACTAAAAGAATGGCCTAAAATAACTGTTTGTTACATCTGATATTTTACTCAGTAGTTTTCTCATGCTCCCTATGGAGTGCAACCAAAATGAGATGGGTGCACAAGGAATGTGAGAGGTTCCCTTTTCCTTCTGAGTGAATTATTCCAACGTCTGTGAGGCAATAGGAAAGCTATTTTTCACCTACAGCAGATGGAAATACATAAATCATACCTGGAAGTTATCAGCACCAAATGATTTCATGGTGACAAAATATAAATCAGAAAAACTTCATTCTGATTTCAGTTATCATCAGATGCATTTGATCTATTGAAAATCAGAAACTCAAAGTACTTATAAATGTATAGAATGCACTACAAACACTGAGGGAGCTGATAAAATTTTAAGAAGTATTTTCAGATAAATATCATCAGGGCTTCCAAATGTAATCAGATCATCTTGTAAAGCCTCTATCATCGCTTCATTTAATGTTCCTTTTCTCATCTCTTATGGGCCAGTTGTACTGGGCTATCTGACTTCTGAGAAAGTAGATTCAGACAAGGCATACTTATCCAAACAATGAATTTCTAGAGAGTTAGTTGAGCAAGTACTTTCAGCTCATAGTGAACTGGATATATGTTTCCTGTCTGGAAGATCCATTCCATCTAAAGCAAATTGAGGTTTTTGTTAAAATGAAGATCATCTTCTTTGTAGCTGGCTTGATTTTTAATCTAATGTTCATACCAAAACATAAACAAAGTAATAAAAAAATACAAAACATGAAAATAAGAATTTTAACGAGAAAAAGTGCTGGATTCTGCACCTGGGACAGGGTAATCCTATTTATTCATGCAGATCGGGGGATGAGAGACTGACGAGAAGCTCCAAAGAAAGAGATCTGGGAGTTTAGGTTGATGGCAAGTTAAATATGAGTCAATAGTGCTCTAGAAGACAAAGGGACCAACCACGTCCTGGGGTGCATCCGGCAAGGGAGGGGATTTTCCTGCTCTGCTCTGCACTGGTGCAGCCTCACCTTGAAAATTGTGTGCAATTTTGGGCACCTCAGTGCAAGAAGACATCAAATTCCAGTTTGTTTGGAGAAGGTGACCAAGATGGGAAAAGGCCTGGAGCACAAAACTTGTGAGGAGTGACAGAGGTCACTTGGCTTATTCTACTTGTGGAGGAGAAGGCTGAGGGGTGACATTATCACAGTCTACAGCTTCCTCGAGGAGGGCAGCAGGAGGGCAAGAGCTGATTTTCTCTCTCAAGTAGCCCACAGTAGGAATGAAGCAGTGTTGGGAGGAGTTCAGCTTGAACATTAGGAAAAGGTTCTTCACTGAGATTGTAGTCAGCCACTGGAACAGGTTCCCAGGGAAGTGACACCAAACCCATCAGAGTTCAATGAGTATCTGAATGACGCTCTTACTCACATGGCTTAATTATTGGTCCTTTGAGGAGCTGGACTGGATTATCCTTTTTGGTCCCTTTCTACTTGAGATAATCTGCTGTTCTATGATTCTGTTATCTAACCAGGGTGTTATTTTCCCCCTAGAACATGGAACTTGAATTGCTACTAAACAAAGATGCTTTCTTATACTTTTACATGGGCTGTGGCTCAACAACCACCAGCCAGAGAACTGACTAACATGGACACCAAGAGGTAATACTTGAGATAAATCCATACTCAGCAAAAGCCCTGAGGAGCAACAGCGTGGTTATTTATGAGTTTTTAATACTTGCTGTAAATACTTTTCTGTGATCTGAAAAGAAGCATTTTTAAAGCTGTCAGTGATGATTCCTTTGAAAAAAGAGAGGACCATGGTGTTGATGCAGCTACTTTTTGGGTAGTCTGGCAAAACTAACGGAACCTGTAGGCTCCTTGTTTTTCTCACGTAGGCATGAGGAAAGACACAGGGTATGCTCAGTGTTTTTCATCATAGATGGTGAAGACTGAGCTCTTAACATGAGTTCATAGTTGGTACTTCACCCCCCTCTGTTTCCATGAGTCTTCTCAGTTGCAGTTCTGGTCTGGAAAGTATGGCAGATGTCTTCTGTTGCTTGCACACCACCTGTTGTTACAAGATAAGGTACAAATGCCTCTCATCATGCCTTCTGTTATGTGTTCTGCTAGTTAAAAATGGAGAGAGCAGTAGGAGAAGAAAGAGCACCTCATCTGCTCTATACTCCCTCTGTACCAGGACTGGGGTTCCTTGTCCAACCCATTCGTGCTAAGCTTAATTCAGTGTCATTTCTTTGTTTGAATTATAGTTTGCCCAAGATGATGGTGACTTTGTTCTGATTTTTGATGGAATACACTGGAAATAAACCCATGAAAGAGTTTCTGAGCAGGCATAAATCTCATTATGAACTGAAATCCTGAAACATAAATATCTGGGTCTTTGCTTTTCACAAAAAAATTTGTTTTCCTGTACAAAGGCCAAAATACACTTGCATAGAATTGATTTTTTTTTTTTTTGTATCCTACTGTGTCTTTACAGTGAAACTAAAAAGAGTACTGAAATTATGAAAAGAGGAGCTGTGGTTTGTTATCTGTTGTTTCAACTTTTACTATGACATGATTAACTATGTAATTCGTAGAGTCATTAATGAAGTTAGAAGAGATCACTCATAAGTGCTTAAAGTACTCTGAACCATTACTGCAGAAGTCTTTGAAGGTTAATGCATGAGTCTCTTTGTGAGGTACAGAGACATTCACAGGACCATAAATTCTCACCCTTACTATCATTTATGGATTTAAGGTGCAGATTAGAAAGTTGAATTTTCAAATCTTAATTAGCCAAAAGACATGCCACTGAGGCATATCCCTGAGGAGGGAATTGGCATGTAAACAAAGTAATTTGACAGTGAGATGGGGCAGTAAGACATCCCACTTTTCTGTGACGAATACTTTTATGACATTTTGATATGCACGGACAAGTTCCTGGGATCCTTTCTAATGCAAAACGGAAGTTGGGACCAAAAAGGTGCAATTCTTGCCCTTCATAAACAAGAAGACAAATATCAAACCTCTTTCTTTCCTTCTGAAAACTTTGCAATTATACTAAAAATGCAAATTTTGTTGCCAAATTCCAAATACATTTAAAATAAATGCATTCTTACCCTGTTCTGCTACCCCTATCTGGAAACCACTATTTGTTGTATTTTAGACATTTGCACTCTGACATGTCAGAACTAGGTTCAGCCAAAGGGTACGGAATAGTTCAGACACTGAGCTCTGAATTAGCTTTAGGTTTTTGACAGTGTTCCCACTTGTGCAGTCATTCCTTTGCGCTTCATTTGAGTTGAAAATGGAAAGGTCACTGTTTGACAGCCGTGGGAGAAAAGCAGTTAAACGTTTTCTGAGTAAACTATTGACTATCTTTAAATGCTATTCAATAGCTGTAAATTTATACTGCCTTCAGGAGCTGTGACTGAAAATTAGAAATGAGTGTGTGGGCTGCATGCTATAAGAGGGAGGGAAAGGACAGCTGGAAAAGTTCCTCCTTGTTCCCATTTTGGGGGAGGGTACCACCATCTCCACCACACAAGTTGCAGCAGATTTTGCACCTTTTGATGATCTGAATTTCTGTGGAAAGCAGTACAGTCTGAGTCTCTGCTATGAAATTCCATCCAGTGATGTCTGTCCTGCACCAAACCTTCCATGGATGCTCAAAACTGTTCTCACCTTCATCCTTCCTGCTCTGTGAAGGGGACAGGGAGAGCCAAACTTGCTTTTGTTTTCACCTTGGTAAACCTTAAAAGTCTAGCACAAAGGTTTCAATTTTCAGCCTTTTAATTATTGTTAAAAGTATAGTGGAGGAGCCGTGATGAGCTACATAATTAAGTGTTAATGTTTGCAAGGAGACAAAACCCAAACTTTTTATGAGAGCTACTGATACTCTTTCAGACCAGCAGCACAGTGGGAGGTTTTATGAACCAGAAAGTGGACAGGCTTTTCTTCAGCTACAACAGATGATCTCATAAAATAAATTATTTACGCTGACAAATCTTGCCTCAGCTATGTTCAGAGTATGAATTCTTCAGTGAACTTTTTAAAGATACAAAGAATAATAAAGATCATATAAGCTTTTAACAGCCTTTCATGAAAAAGAAAAGCAGCTCACAATAAAATATTCATCTATGAGATGGTCAATATACTTTATGTCCTCATGAACTGCAGCGTAGTGAAGGCAAAGCAAATACAGGACAAAGGACTACAGCTAGAAAAATTAAAAATACGAAGGTGTGAGACAGTCCCCTCCTGGACTTCGTGTTATCAACCCACCTCCTTGCACACACACAGCTCAAGGGAGGGAAATTACTTATTAAGGAGCCCTTTCTCCATGTGTTATTGTGAACATCAGCAGTTAGTTTTGTTAACTTTGAGTCAGGCACACACACATTCCAAACCAAATCAAATGAAAGTTTCACCTCAGTTCAGTGCCTTCTAGGTCACATTTTATTCCTAGCCATGTCACCATTCTATTTACAGGAATTCCTGAAGATTATTTTTCTGGTCTCTACTTTGAAAGTACCTTTTTAGTTAGGGGATATAGGCAATCACATGCCATTATGCATTTCCTCATGCAAAACAGTTTCAGCAATGGTAGTTAAAGAAACAGTATGTGGTGAGCATTTGGGACAGTCCATGGCAGAAAAGAGCCCTGAGCTGCCTTGCACAAAAGATGATAATGCAGATATTTGGATCCTTCTTTTATGGAAGCAGACGATCTGCTTCTAAACACCTTAAATGAGCAATAAATCAAAATTCATTTTCAGCTCTTGTAGGTAGGCAGATGTATACCAATCTCCCATAAGCAGAATGTGCATCTATGTTTTAATTGGGAATTACATCCCCATGCAGTGTGTTGGATAGATGTTAATTTAGAAATTCCTGTAAGCTCTAGCAGACAGTTTTTGGCGTTTCCTCCATACACACATTAGAAAACAAGGGCATCTGTAGCTGTAACAATAGGAAAACTCTGCAGAAGATTTTTCAGACCAAGGATAAAATAAAAAAAATTTTAAAAGCATAAATTGTGCAAATGTTCATGTATAAAATAAAAATTAGCAAAAGGTTTTATGATTCATTTTCAATAAAGAAAATGCATTGTTTCACATTTAGCTTCTGGCAATTTAAAAAAAAATCCTATTATAGTTATAAATAGCACATTGTAGTTTTTCACCAAAAACCTTGGATTGTCCTTTGCTTGAGATATAACATATAAAAGATGAACATTTTTAGTTACACAATGTTGCCATTTTTCTCTTGTAAACTAGTTTGAATATACTTTATCTTTTACTGCAATTGTCTGCAATATTAAGTGTGTTAGTACTTGGTAGAAAGGAAAACAAATTTATAGTTCTATTACTGAAAAATAAAAGTCCTTCTTGTTTTCTACAGTATATAGCATAGGATGGGAACCACAAAAATTCACTGAAAACACAGTTTTACTGAAAGAGTGGTCTAGCTAAACATTTGGCCAACTGAACCAATGTGCCTTTTCATATTTAAGTTTTGAGTCTTTCAAGTTTGGGCTCCTCTATAGCGGGGAACTATGACAGCATATTCCTAACTGAGGCATGCATTTCAAATTTATAGCAATTAGTAGGAATTAACTCATTGACTTAGTAGCTAACATCTACTTCTGGTAACATTGCTGCTAAATTCTTGAGGAAATTGTAGACTTACTGGTACAATTATAACATATTTTAATAAAACACTCTTATCTGGGTGTGAGGAAAAGGGGGTAGATATTCTAACTTTTCTAGTTATCTACATAGAATCCTACTGGAAAAAAAACCACCCTAACAATGAAATTTAAAAAAGGAGCAATCCATGCACTACAATAATTTTCATTTAAATGTGGAGCTTCCAGTTTTGAGACATATTGTCATTATCTATGAGTTCTGTCCCCCTAGTAATTAATGACAGTGAAAATCTGTTAAACAGGACAAAATAGAAAGTGAAGAACTCATCAAGAATATTTCTGCTATTTTTATAAAAACTGATTATATAAAATTTTACTACAGAAACACATTTTTTTCAAAAGCATTTGTTTTGAGCTCTACTTTCAAAACATTTATCTTTTAATAGAAGTTCTACATTGTAAAATGTAACACTATACTAAAGTTAGCATTTTTAAATTGAATAATTGAGATTTTCCTTTACCAAGACCCAAATAAGAAATGCTGTACTTTCAGGATCTCTTTAGTTTTCAGAAAACTTAAAAGAAGCTTTGTTTTTAAAAGAAATTTTACTGGTAAAGGAAATAATTTTGTTCTTATTGTAACATAAAAATAATAATCTTTGAACATGTTCTAAACTTTTGTTTTAAGTTTATCTTTCTATATAATAACTTTGGATACATAATGGCACACATGAAAAAAAATTCTTCTCCTTAGGCAATTAGTTGTGCTCTGAACCAGAGCTTGGACTGCATAATTTCCAAGGGTCTCTTCTCAATAACATTTATATGACTCTGTAAAACTTAAAAGCATTCTCTGTTATTTTTACCTCAAATGATCCTTACAATGACCACAAGCAAAGGCCAATAATATTGATTAGAATAAGGTTTTCCTCATCACTTTGGCATGAACTCCTCTGTAAAACGTCAGGTAGGAGACTTTAAAATATTTTTAATGGAAAGTAAGATGGCACATGGGGCAACTGGAAGAAAGAAAAAAATAATTACTATGGTTCCAGTCTAGACCATAAAAGTCTGAACTCAGAAAAAACAATAATTGAAGAAAAGCTAACATCCTTGTCTGGGGAAGAATGCAAGGCACACCGCAAACATGGTCAGTAGCAAATGCCAAAACACCCTGGAAAAATGCTATTAAGGACTTGAGGTAAGACATCTGAAATAGAGTAATATTGATAAATTATAGAAGACATATCTTTTCTTTAAGCCCTCTTACCTGGCTTTCTAGAAAAACTGTGTGCACATACTTATTCAGTTGCATTACATGTGTGTACTAATGTTGTTCACTGAATCCGTCCTGAGTAACAAAAGTGTGCTATATTTTACTGGCTTTGTCAATTTTTTTTTGGGCTGGGGGGTGTGTTTCTTGGTTTGTATTTCTTTTTGGTTGGTTGGTTGGTTGGTTCACGCTCTAAGTGCTAAGATTAATCTTTGCATACAGAATTAGCATTGCCTCTGCCCTAACATGAAAAGACTTTGAATGGAAAAACAACCCTAAACCCTCTAAAATAAATATTGTTATGCAGATCAGTGAGGTATCCAGTCTTCTTCCTAAATGAGTGGGCAATCAACTTCATTTTAGAAGTGCATGATTTTAGTGAAAGCTAGGGAAATTACCTCTCTGTTTACAGAAGATACTATCCCACAGTATCTGAGAGGAGAAATGAGGAACAGCAATTTCCCTGCGTGAACCAAGATGAACCAAGGAGGAAAACAGAACAGCTATTAAGATTCTGGCATCCACCCAGGACAGGGATTTAAGCTGGAAACAGAGGGCAACATTCACTTGTGTTACAATTCCCTAACCACATACTTGATAGAGAATAATTCTTCATCAGGAAAAAAATACCTCGTTAAGAAGCTTTTAACTTTTCCCAAAACCTCCAAGTCAGGTAAATGTGTAAATACTGGCTCATTAAAATGCAAATGGCTTACCTGCTA
This sequence comes from Grantiella picta, assembly GCA_013397955.1. NCBI lineage: Eukaryota > Metazoa > Chordata > Aves > Passeriformes > Meliphagidae > Grantiella > Grantiella picta. The sequence goes on along the minus strand of VZRM01001799.1, from coordinate 431,047 downwards.
AACTGTATTTATGCATGGTCTACTAAAAAATTGGTTTTGCTTGTCACTTCCCATTGGTAGAAATGTATGTATTTTCTGATAGCTTTTTAACTATGTTGACTTTTGCCAAATCTGACTGTAAAAATTAATGTGAAAACCTATCTATTTTAATGAAATGCACCATCTACTACTTATTTTAAGTGTGCATTTGTTAAAAACGTCATTTCAATGGAGGAAAAAAAATGAGTCTCTTTCTAAAGAATGTCTTTGGGAAGGTTAAAATTTTATGTTTGAATTTTGACCCTCTTTATTTGGGAAACTTATATATTTTTGTGCTTTAGAGGTATTTCAGAAATTATCCGCATGCAAGATTGTGAAGAGAACTTTGGGACCAGATCTAATATTTAAAGACCATAAGCATTCCGGATTGCCTTCAACCATGGAAATGTCTATCCAGTAAAATACTGGTGGATTTTATGGATACTGAAATATTTTGATTAGCTCAAGCATGTTTGTGTTAGGTTAACCACCAAAGCCACTCTTTCACTCCCCTCCTCAGCTGCACAGGGGAGAGAAAATACATTGAAAAGCACTCGGATTGAGATAAGTGAAGGGAGAGATAATCCATTAATTACTGTCACAGGAAAAACAGACTTGACTTTGGGAAATTAGTTTAATTTATTACCAACCAAACCAGCACCGGATAATGAGAAATATAAAATAGATCTTAAAACATCTTCCCCCCCTCTTTTTTCCTGGCTCAACTTAACTCCCAATTTTCTCTTCCTCCTCTCTTGCAGCTTGCAGGAAATGGGGGCTGTGGTCAGATTGCCTCTGTCACTCCTTTCCCCACAGGTGGGAGACCTCTCATACTCTTCCCCTGCTCCAGGGTGGGATCCCTCCCACAGGAGTCAGACTTCCATGAACTTCCCCCGTGTGAATCCTTCCCACGAGCTCCAGTTCTCCACAAACTGTTCCAGCGTGGCTTCCTTACCAGGGCTTGACATCCTTCGAAAGTAAAATTCCTTTTTCTTTCTATTTACTTTTATTAGATTTTAACATTTATTAAAAAAAAAAAGCACGAGAAATTACATAAATTGAAAATTTGTTTTAAAAATGGATAACAATTCCACCTTTTCCATAGTCAACTCCCAAACAATAAAATGAAACAAAAGCTTTAAAAGTGTTTACTAGGCTGCTTCTTATACTCTATTAAGCACACCTATGACAAACTAAGTAGAGCAAAATAGCAAACCTTTCTTTCCTGTGTTGCTCACTACTACATTTTTTGCAGCAGGATTTATCTCTTAATACATAATTTTCACAGCTGCTGGTCTGGGTGCTTATGTTCTATGTGGTTTACCCAAGCAAATAATAATAAAAATCAATAGCAACTGCAGTAAAATCAATCTTCTAATTGTTTATTCCTTTCTTCAAGGATGAAAATATTGCCACGATTTTCTACAATATTGCCATATTGTAGATAATCATTGTCACATAATGATGCAGAAACGTAAATGAACCGATGTGTGTTTCCAGATAGATATTTGGTGCCATCAGGAAAGAGATGCAAAAAGCCTCATTTTTTTTTTTTTTAATTTTCCTGACTGTTACAAACCAAGTATCCACAGTTAATGTAAATGTCAAGGCTTTCTTAGGATAAAGTCCTGATTCTTTCTGCTTTTGACTCAAATTACATTCAACAGGAAAAATATTGAAGTGCCTTCCAAGATGGAAAAAGCCATGTAAAAATGTTTTCCTGTTTTCCAGTGTTTAACAAAAAAAACCCATCAAAACAAAAGAAAGAACAAAATAAACAAAAAAACCCTGGTGAAGAGGAAGAGAAGAGAAAGAAGAGAAGAGAAGAGAAGAGAAGAGAAGGGTCTGTGGAGACCTTAGAGTAGCCTTCCAATACCTGAAGGGGGCCTACAAAAGAGCTTGCAGTGACAGGACAAGGGAAAAAATGGCTTTAAACTGGAAAAGGTAGATCTAGGTTAGCTATTAGGAAGAAAGTCTTCCCTATAGGCTGGTGAGACACTGGAACAGGTTGAGCAGAGAAGCTGTGGATGCCCCATCCCTGGAAGTGTTCAAGGCCAGGTTGGATGGGGCTTTGAGCAACCTGGCCTAGTGCAAGATGTCCCTTGTCAATGGCAGGGGATTTGGAAATAGATGATCTTTAAAGTCCCTTCCAACACAAGCCATTCTATGATTTTATGGTTCTATGGTATTATATTTTTACCAAGCTACACTGTTTCCCAATTATCATTTCCAAAAGGCACTGTTTTTGTAAACAATTTGCATCATACTCTGATTTTCAAATCAGTGTAGCTTATACAGTAGTAAGAGTTTAAATGATTCCACTTTCAGTGGACTTTCTTGCTGTGATTTTGAAATCCTTCATTTAGTAAAATGTCAGTGCTGATCTGATGTGAAATATCATGTGTAAGGCCTTCATTTATAAACATAAAAGGAACAGTTACAATAATTTTCCTCATGTAGCCTGTGCTACCTGCGATGTCAGAGACCATTTTTTTAGATATTCATTTATATTAACATCTGCTGGGTATGGCAAATAATGCACATTTCATGCAAAAAGCTAGAAAACCAGAACTTACTGGTAATCCCCTTTCAAACATGGACATTCTCCTAAAAAAAACAAAACAGCAAAATCATTTCATGGGATTCTAGTTCAGCAAGCACTCTCCAATAAGGACCCCTCTGTAATCAATGAAGATAGAAAGAGACACTTCTACACATGAATTCATCCTATTCTGAAACAGATGACCAAACCATGTTATCCCTTGGAAGGTATTCTTTAGTTGGTAGTAAAAAGAACCTAGATAAGGCTTTTAGTCAAGCCAGGTAAGTTTTTCATGTGCAAGGTTGAACAAATCCCAACTAAGTCTTCTAATAGTATTTCTGGTGTATCATACTTTCTCTTATCAATAAATACCTAAATGCTCAGACATCTCAGAAGGATATTCCAGTAAATTAATTTTCCATCTTTATGCATCTTTGGCCTAACCATAAGCCAAACCCTAACACTGATCATGAGGCAGTTCATCATGCTCTGTCATAATATTTACATTGATTTCCTGCTTTGATTAAAATCGAAATCTTCTTTTGCAAAGTTCTTCGGGTCTGTGCACTTTTTTCTTCTCTAAGTTCATAATGGCACTTTCAATCTCTTATTAATTTTTTTTTTTAGTATTACAGAGTTTAAGCCTAGTATAGCTTAAAGCACAAAAATAAGTTGGCATCAATGGTTCATTTTCCCTGAAAAACTACCTATTATACTTTCCCTGGGTACATGGCTTATGGCCAATGAATCTGTTGAATAGAGATGGTGAAACCTGAATGATCATTTTCCTGTTTGAAGCTTTCAGATACTAAAATTTCATAAAAAAACAAAGGTATAGTATCTTTATTTTTTACCACTAAATTATTTTTTATTCTGAAACATTAATAACATCAAGCTTATTAAAATTATGAGAATGGAAAGAACTGGAATTACTTCCTCACAGTGAAGACACGAAGCCAGCATCAGGAAGATGTACATTGAATTAACCCTTCCTTTGAGTCCTTTTTGGGCAATCACTCATGTTCTCTGTGCTCATCTTCTCATTTCTGCAACAAGAGGAATAAGACTTCCTTGCCTTTCAAGAGAATTTTGAATTGTGGTTGATCGAATATTTAAAAGTTATTGGCCACAAACACAGCAACTATGTTTATCTATGTACAGTACTTGATTACCCTGTGATTACACCCACTACAATTTTAGCACAAACCACAGATTTTTTTCCAAATTTTTATCACTAAAATATACTGGTGAGTCAGTAAAGGGAAACAATTCTGTTGAAAACAACAACCACTTTCCAAACTGGTAACAACACAGTAAATAACGATCAGAAAAATGGTGTATAAACTTTAGTCTACTCCTAGAAATATATGAAGTTAAAAATTTAACAGGAAACAAAGAAACTGAAACAGAGTTACTAACAATTAATTTTATGACTGATGTTTCTTGAAGGCCTTTTTTTTAGATTCAGTGTGGTCTATATGCGTAATGACTTCTTTGTGGGTAAGTCATGAATTTTTTAGGCAGTGAGCTGATTTTCAAATTATATAAAATGATGTTACTCTATGAAAGACGAGACTGAAATCTCCATTATGCTATAATGACACATGGCAGCCATATTTGAGTTTCTCCTGTGCAATATGATCATGCTGCAAAAATATTTCTTGTATTCTAAGAATATATAAGATATATATTAGATATATTCTTAGCTATATTTCTTATTCTCCTTTATTTCAAAGAAACACTTCTATACATCTTAATAGTCTGTCTGTAGTTGCTTTTTATTCTTACTTGAATTCTTCTGCCCAGATAGCTACATTTGCAACAATTTTCAGGATGAGTCTGATTTCAAAAAGAGAGTAAAAGCAAGGCTACTTACACTCCCTAAGAAGTAAAGATATAAATTCTAAAATCTAAAAGTGACTGTGTGGATTATTCATCAAAGACCAGATCTTGTTTAGTCAGTAAGCAATAGATAAGGAATCAGAACCAACATCATTCAGAAGATTTCATTGATATAAGTAGTGATAAATAGACCAACTACTTATTTTAAAATCGAAATTTCAAGAATCAGTGCATCTTGAAATCTATTCTGTCCCAGTGAGCCTTTAAATAGTTGGGTTTGATTAGGCTTGTAACTAGGAAGAGGCAACTGGAAAGAATAAAACTGCCATTTTTATTATCCTTTTTTTCTGGGCGCTCCTTTTGACATGACAGAGGGAAGTTAAAAAAATTTATTGTTAAACCTGTGTTACTTGGCTAAGTCAGAGAGATGCTAATGACTTTAGGGAGACTCTCCAAATGACTGTAACACTGTTCTGAAATCTCATATGTATTTCAAGGGAACTCGAAGAATGAGCTAGCAGAACTTGCCACTAACTATAGTATTATATAAGAGAGTTTTGAATCACACCTAATTGTAACCAAGTTATTTCTCATACTTAAATATGGATAAAATGTTTTGAATATTCTTCTCAATATGGATAGCTGCATAAGTGTGGTACCTTAACTGCATGATGTTCTAAGAGTTAATAAAAATACAATTCTATATGTGCCATCTGTACCATAACCCAGCCTTGGTTTAAAATTTGTGAAAGTGAAGTCAAGATTGACTAGGGACCAGACTGCAAATCCCTCCTGATGACTCCCACAAAAAAAGTCACTTGTTTTTTAATACAGCCTTGTATAATAACGCCTGTAAAGGTAGAAACATAGGACATCCTTGTACGTGAGAGAACATGAACTGAAAAAGAGCCAGGGGTAAATGTTTCTGTGGATGAGAGACAGAGGTACACATCACAGACAGGCTTTAGTGTCCTACAAATGTCAAATTCAATCTACAGATTTTTTTAAAGAAAGAATCTGGCATTTTTCTTTATCCAAAGGGACCCTCAACAACACTCCGAGAGGAGGGGAATGGCTCTGCATTATGACAAGTGTGCAGCTCCTGAATTGAATATAGGGTGCTTTACTTTCTTATATAACTTCAGTACGGAAAGCAACATGCATTATCAGGAATGCAGGCCTTGGTACAGATAAACGATTTGTGTCAGATACAAGGTATGATCTCAATTTTTAAAATCTTATTGAAAAAAGAAACAAGAAAGGAAACGGAAAGAGAGAAATGTAGGTCGGAGTGAGCTGACCTGGAAAAATATTTTTGCAGCCTCTTATTTACAGCAGACTTATGAGGACATGGTTTCTCTAAGTTATGTTTTTCAGTGGCCTTTATTTGCCTGCTAAGATCCACTACTTATACCTTACTTTTACATTACTTCATATAAACGGAGTTTAGCTTGAATATTGCAATGCCTGTGAGAACCACTTTTTCCTCAGCAAATTAGGAAGAGAAATGTCTGGGAAAGATTCAAGTCTTTAATCTCAATGACAGGACATAAACATCTGGTAAAATTAACACGGTTCACAGGCACAGCACTGCTGAAGCCAAACCAGAAGGTTACATCCCAGCAGGAGAGTACTGGACAAGCCTCTGAGGAATGAAACAGCTGTGGAATTTTTCCCCAGGATCTATAAAGCAAGAAAAATTACTTGTCTGGGTCAAATGGAAGACGTTGGGGATATTCCTGACACAGCTTCCTTTTGAAAATCTCCTTTTGTAACAGCATTACCTGGCTATAATTGTTCTGGCTGCTGACATGGATACAGAAGGGTGAAGGCTGACTGACGATGGCTGTTGAGTAATACCGACATCTATCCAGTGCAATTCTGTCTAGACTTTCTGTTGGATTTAAACTTTTCCCCTTCTATATTAAGCATTGTTAAATGGCATAGAATCATGCAAAATGTATAAGGAGGGACTGACTGTCTTAACTATCAAGGCTGCACCCTCTTGCAGCAATTTTTCTTCAGATTTGAAAACATCATCTCCAAAAAGCTCCAAATTGCATAGGAGTCAAGAACAGCTCAGAGTAAGGAGTCCAAACCAGTTCTCTGCTGTTAATTCACTGGGTTAATATAGAAAACAACTTTTAAATTAGACACAGTCATTATTTTTCAGCATCCCTGTGTTCCAGGATAATGAAATAAATAAGTGATTTTATTTTAGCCATTCTTCTTACTCTGGAACTTAGTGATATAAGAACATTTTGCTTGGTTGTTAATCCAGGAGTCAGAACTTTTTCATTGCCCTCAATGAGTTAAACTATCGTAAGGTTTCTCACCTCTTCATATACACATTAACTAGCATCATTTTGTCTATGTGCCTCAGGTGAGATGAGGATTATTGCACCACAATCTTGGCCTCCCTCTCAATATACTTTTCTACTGATAAAATTAGTAATGAGAAAAAAATGACCCCATTAAATAAGTGTTTTAATTTACTTCAGTAGGCTCAGGATGTCATCTTTGTTTTCTTGTTTCCATTGGTTTATGAAATCCTGATGAGAAAAAAAAAATGCACTTTTGTCACTAATGAAAAAGAGATTTTTTATGACTTAATATCCTTTTCCTGTGCTCATACATTGTTTAAAAGGTGTGAATTCTTCTCCTTTAAAATATTTACCTCCTCTTTTCTTCCCCACCCGACAAATTTCAGATTCCCTTAAGTGTAGTTGCAATGACCTTGCCGCTTGTCTCATGGAAATAACTCGGCATGTGAAAGATCACTTTTTGAGACTGGAGGAAATGCATTAGTCTATCATCAAATGCTGCTAATTAAATAGCTTCTCACTGCTTTTGGCCTTTTCCATCCCATTCCATTCCCATTGCAGAGCCATAGCTGTGCTACTCTCAGTTAAATGCACTACTCAGCTTTACAAAATCACAGAATCAGAGAATAAACTGAATTGGAAGGTACTCACAAGGATCATCAAGTCCAACTCTTGGCCTGCACAGGACACCCCAATAATCACACCATGTGCCTGAGAGCATTGTCCAAATGCTTCTTGAACTCTGTCAGGCTTGGTGCTGTGATCACTGCCCTGGGGAGCTGTTCCAGTGCCCAACCACCCTCTGGGTGAGGAACCCTTTTCTAATATCCAACCTAAACCTCCCCAAACCAGCCTTAGTTTTGAAACTTCTTGAAAAAAGCAGCATCTTGTGGCTGTAGCTGGTGGGTGCTATAGGCCCATTGCTTGATCAAACATAATGAGGGCTGTTTCCACCATGCCTCACAGAGTATTTAATCCAGGCTTGTCCTGCCAGCCCCAGAGGCTCTGACTCTGCCCTAGCACAGATGGCAGGCATTACCCTTGCTGAGGGTGTACAAAAATCTTGACTGTACAAAAATCTATCTACTTTCATTTTCATAAAGCATGAAAGGTAGATTGCTTCTGGGAGTAGGGGTTTGTATTCTTGGGCATTCAAGTCAGCAGGTGAAGAACACTGTCATCTGACACTTTAACAGCAAGCACAGTATGAACTTTAATCACAGGTAGTCCAGAGTTTTGCCAGCAAATATAAGAGTGATCACAATAAAAAATGAAAAGCCTCTTTATTATTGTAAGTGCTGAGCTCAATAGCTTTTCAGTTGTTCATTGATTTTTTTTTGAGTCAGCTATTCTTTGCTATAAAACTTCCCAGACAGAGCCTCCCCATAGTGGCCAAATGCCAGGCACCCATGAAAGCTGCTCCTGCACTCTCCCCTGACACAGCTCGACAGAGGAGAGAAAAAAAATTAACGAAGGGGTCATGAATTGAGATAAGGACCAGGAGAAAACACTCCAAGGGCAAAACAGGCTCAGCTTAAAATTTATTACTAACAGAGTCAGAGGAGGATAATAAGTAAAATAAGCCATTAAAGCACCATTTTCCCCCCCAGCCCCTCCCTCCTTCCCACCAACAGCACAGTGGGGCAGGGCATGGGGGTTTGGTCAGTTCATCACCAAGATCTTCTGCTGCTCAGGGAGAGAAGTCTTTTCCTCTGACTAGCTGTGGGGTCCCTCCCACGGGAGAAAGTTGTCTGTGAACCTCTCCAGTGTGATTCCAATTTCATGAGCAGCAGTCCTCCCAAAACTGCCGCAACATGAGCCCCTCCTATGGGCAGACAATCCTCCCAAAACTTCAGACGGGTTCCTTGTCCACGGGGTGCAGACCTCCAAGGACAGGCTGTTCCATCTCGGGAGCAAGGCCTCTCTCTCCACTGGGACTCCCACTGGATCACAGGATCCTCCAGGCATCCACCCACTCTGGCATGGGCACTTCCCCAGGGGCTGTGGGTAAATCTTTGCATCCCCATGGACCCCATGGGCTGCAGGGGGACAGCCTGCCTCACCATGGTCCTCACCACAGCTGGCAGAGGAAACTTGGCTCCAACACCTGGAGCACCTCCTCCCCCTTCTTCTCCACTGACTGTGGTATCTACATGTTGTTTCCCTCACATGTTCTCACCTCCTCCTCTTTGGCTAGAAAAATCTCTGTGTCCCACTTTGTTTTGGATTTCTTCTTAAATATGTTATCACAGAGGTGCAACCAATACCTCTAACTGGCCCAGCCTTGGTCAGCAGCATGTCCGTCTTCAGAGTCATCAGGGATTGGCTCTGCTGGACCATGGTGGAAACTTCTAGCAGCTGAAGCCACCTCTACCAAAAACCAGGCCATGCAAAACCAACACACTCCCTAATCAAATCTGGCCACCTGGAAGCTATAGGAGAGCCTCCTTTCAGATCTCATCAGTGTCATTTATTGAATGTTTGCATCCTTTCCAGTACACTGCGAGACTGTGTCCTCTGCAGAGGAGCTGAACTCGCTGCCCTGAGCACATCCCTAGACACTCCAAATTGGCAGTGAGTTTTCTCTTTCAAACCAAGAGGTAGTCTCAGCCTTCTGGTATCCCTCTGTAATGCTGCTAATGCAAATTTTCTGTTCTGTCCGCTTTCCACCCCTCCCCACCTTTCTGCAGGAGATGTTACAGGGCACTACTACCCTCAGCATGGACAAATCCCCACAGTGCCCTTCCGCACATCCTCCCCCTGTCACTCAGGTTTTCAGGCTGGTCTTCATAACAGAAACGTGAAGGGATGTTTGTTACCTTCCAGATCTATTTTACAGCTTTTACAACTTTTCCTTGCCCACAAACCAAAGTCACTGATCAGTCCAGTCTTGATGTCTTTTTGTGTAAGCTTTTACTATGTTTTTTTAATCAAGGATGGAAAAGAGTATTTTATTTATAAACTTTGTTAATTGTAATCTCGCCTCTTCAGGCTCACAACTCGGGAAAACCTCCCACCTTGCTCTGCAACCCACCCACACTCTCATCCTCTACTGCCTCATGGCCCTCACACACTTTCACTCACCCTCCTCCTCAGTTTCACAGGGTTGTCCACATACAGAATTATAACATAAAAAAAAAAAGAAAGAAATTAAAAAAGTAACAGAAATAATGAAAAATATGAATACTAATGTATGAATTCCAGCACAAAAGCAGAATTAAATATTTGTAATCTTCCAAAGTAGCTCCACCATACCAGTGTAAGAACCTTTGAACATAAAATATGTATCTATATAGAATACGTATTCTCTATAGCAGACATAATCCCTACTGGCAGTTAATCTTAGATATGGATGTACTATGCCTTACTATCATAGAGGTTTACCAAGTGCTTCTCAGCTTTGCTGATTAACTTTGACTTCAGAAATTGGCAGTGACGAGGGGATGTAGCCTCTTCTTATTTCCTAAGTACATTGCTCCCAGATTTTGACACTTTCTATATTTTCTACTCTCTATATATGATAATGTAGATAAGTATAATTTCTATACTTTCTGTTTTAAATATAAAAAATTAAGATTTATCTTCCAGACCAAAGGGAAGTATAAAAAGATAAATCTAGTGCTCCTTAGGGCAAATCACTAGAAATGATATCTAAAAATTTACGCTTCACACTCATCATTTTGTCTTCCTCAGAGTCGTTGTCACACTTCCTGCCTTCACTGCCAGACAGAAAACCTGATAATATTGTCAGTACTGCAGAACCACGAAAGCTATGGAAACAAGAATTTTGTTCCTTGTGCATTACCAAGAAATACAGCAGCTATAAATCAGGAATTGAATTTTTTTTAGTATAACTAAATCAAAGAAAAATGCTGCACATTCCAGAAGTTGGAGAGAAATATAAAGAAAATTTGCACGGAAATTTATAATCTAGGTATGCTTCTTTCCTACCTTTTTTCTTTTAAACTCCATATATGTCAGAACCTTTCCATTGGAAAAAAAAGGCTGGCTCAATAAACTAAGTTTTTATATAAACTGAATTTAATATTGAATGACTAAGCTACTCTGGTAATTTATGTTTATTCTTCTCTTTCCTTGAAAGAGTTATCATAGCAAGTAGAAATTTCACAAAACTGGGACAATAAAATAAAAAGAGGTTGTGGAAGCCTCATCCACGGAAACTTTCAAGGTCAGGTTAGATGGGACTCTGAGAAATCTAGCCTAGTCGAAAGTATCCCTTCTCATTGCAAGGGGATTTGAATAGATGACCTTTAAATGTCCCTTCCAACGCAAATAATTCTGTGATTTTGTGAGTCTATGATTCTAAGGGCTCCTCCAAAACCCAGCTGCAGAGTTAAAAGGGCCTCTTATTCTGTAACAATGCTCAAACTGTCCATCTAATATTTTGCATCACCCTGTCAAACCATCATGGAAAGGTCAGCTGACCCCTAAGCTGGGTTTGGCACTGAATGGAGCTGCGGAGCTGACTGAGTCTCTTCCATCAGTGTATGCTGACACTACATGGGAGATACAAATCAGCCCCAAACTAGGTGGCCTTCCACACCTTCCATTCACTGCTAAGGGGAATGGTGCCACCATACCAGACACCTTTCTCTTAACTTTGCTCGCTGGGGACACACCAAGGCTTCACTGTGGAAATTGAAGTTCTCTAAACCTCCTTGCATAGGTGCCTTACCTTGCTCCCTTCTGGAGTGTGTTGTTTCCACTGTCCCTGCAGCCTGCCAGGGAGGAAAATCAACTGTGAATCTCTACAGGAAAACAACAATCACTTTTTTATGGTTTCATTTTCAGAGTACTGTAGAACTATATTTTTATGAGTATGCAGTTTGTTTTAAAACCAAACATCATCCTTCATTCCAAGGTGTCTAAGCTTTAGCTAAAGAGAAAAAAAGAATCTGGAATATTTTCATATACTTAACTGTGTAGTCTGAGAGCTACCTATTCCAAAAAACAGCCCTCCAGAAAAAAAAAAAAAAAAAAGCCCTGTGCTCATTGTGCTGCAATTAATCCTTTAAGAATTTGAAGAACAGTCAGTCTGCCTTCTTTCCAATCTAAGTAGTTCACCATCTGCTTGAAAAACTAAGGGAAAATGGCAATTATATGATGTCTCTTGTGACATTCAGTCACAGGTTACTTCTCATTGATATGCCTCATCATTGGTCAAGACGCCTTTTGCTTTCTGCTAGCCATTTCCAACTGTGCAACATATGGCTGAATTTCCACAATTGTTTCACATTACAGCATGCTAGCCTAGGGAATTAATATTATATCCTCACAATAAATAAAAAAGAATTGTTCCTCATGGTACTCCCATTTCACTTTGTCATTAACAACGATATTCCACAACAAATAAATGTGAAAGCTAGAAACATTCAGCCACTTGACTCACTTCATGATTTCTTATTCCAGAAATCCTACATGGGGTTCTTACATCAGCAGGGAGAGGGAGAGGTGGCATACTTTGATTTTTATCCTGCAAAAAAGATTGCTCTTTTAGTGGTGCTTTATCACAAGATTTCTTTCAGAGTGGACAAATAGGAAGCTGTCACCTGCTTTTTTCTCTACATTCCAGTGACACTAATCAGCTAGATGATTTTCCCTATTCTACTCAGATAGGGTCTAGTACTGTGTTATATGAACAAAAATAGTAATTCTACAGAGGCACACAGGCTTTCCATTTCCATTTCCATTTCCATTATTTCCATTTCCACTTCCATTTCCACTTTCACTTCCATTTCCATTTCCTTTTATTTTCCATTTACTTTTCCTTTACCTTTTCCATGTATCTTGGAATGAAATATGTTTTTCAGAAGTTAAAATTATGTTTTTCATCAAAAATTATAAGAAAAGTAGCAAAATTGTGACAATTAAGCTTCTAGATGGAATCATCAATACCCAATTAGGAACAAAGTCCAACTGCAGCAGAATGTCTCTTATTTTGTAATAAAAATATTAAAAAAAAAAAAATCTGTGAAAAAGTATATTAATGAACAGGGGAAAAATAAACTTAGTTTTCTGACAGAAAGGGCAGTTTTATTAAAATAATTTCTTGAGTTTGAGCTAGTTATGCCTAAAGTGCAAACAAAATAAGTTAAAGCTATGTTCTTACTTCGTTCTGATAATACCAAATATATTTACATTTGCATTAATTTTTAAATGTTTCAAATTGGATTTTACTACATTAATATCTAATGCAAACATTCCAGTCAAGATGTCAGGGGAGCAAAACGAATTGAAGTGAGCATTTTAATGGTTCTGAATCCAAGATCTTTTAAGTTTTCCTTCTTTTGGAAATAGTAATTTCAATGATGAAAAAAATGTCCAGATGTCTATTTTTACAAAGAATCATAGAATCATAGTTGGAAGAGATCCATCAGGATCATCAAGTCTAGCTCCTGGCCCTGCCTGGGACACTCCAAGAATCACACCATGTGCTGAGAGCATTGTCCAAATGCTTCTTGAACTCTGTCGTGCTTGGTGCTGTGACCAATTCCCTGGGGAGCCTGATCCAATGCTCACACCCTCTCTGGGTGAAAAACCTTTTCCTGATAAGTACTGGGTACTCAGTTTGTACCAAGATTTCCTTTGGCACCTAAACTAAACTCAAACTTTGTCCTGGAAACACAAATATACCTTTCACAATGTTTCACAAGTCAAAAGCATAATAACAAGACTTACCTCCCACCTTTTAAAATAAACCCAGCCCACATTAGCAAGCTTTATTTCTGAATGAAGTCACAATGTAATCTGATATATCTGGGGATCCAACAAATGCTTGTACTGCAGAGGAAGACATATTAGTGCCAAATATGTGACCAATGTGAGGAAGCAATGACAAGGCAAATGGACTTTTCTGTGGTTGCTTAATAAGTCATTAATACATATTGTTTATTGTAGAAACATGGTCAGAAAGCATAAATCAGTACATTCGAGTGAAGTAAAAATACCATCAACTGCAGCAGTTTCCTTTACACCCCCCCTCATCTGCAGGCGGATTCCATTTTCAACAATGTAAGTCAGGAATAATTCCTGAGGAATTAGTGGCAACATTCAGCATGAGGAACTAAGAAGTTACATTTTGGGGATAATATGTGATTCGATATAGCCCTTGACTTTTGTGTTGTGATTTATTAGGACTGAAGGGACAGGAGAAAATGGCACAGATCCAATCTACACCATGCAGACCAGTGCACAGAGCTCAGGGACTCTGACAATAGAATCTGCTTCAGAATCGGAAGCAATACATCCTTGATACCAGCCTGAAGAGGGACACAGCATACTCCCTGCCTGCTTAGATGCAACACTGTGCTAAGGTAACAGTGCTGCTTCTGTCTCCTGAGATGTCACTACACAGAGCACCTTGAAGATCTGTGGTGGTGCAGGCTCTGAGTGCTCTCTGGAGTACTTCATCATAAAGATGCTTCTAGGCACCTCAGGTTGGTGCAACCAGAATTAAGAGCCTGAAGATTAAAAATGGTGCACTGAACACAGCTGCACAGTGACCTAAAACAGGCAGCTGCTCAGGAAATGGAGTGTGTGAAAAGAGAGGTTGGGATTCATCTCTATTTAATGGCAAGTAAGGAATCAAAGGTTGCACATTTCAACTAATTGTTGCAAGTTTTGCAACAGAGAATGGAAAGAAATGTGCACTTTCAGTGCCACTTAGCTTAGACAAACATTTAGAATGGATGTAAATTGTTGTGGTTTAATCCCAGCTGACAACGAAGTACCATACAGCCACTCACTCACTCATTCGCTCCTGGGAAACAGGGGAGAGAATTGGGAGAGTGAAAGAAAACTAGGATTGAGATAAAGACAGTTTAATAATTGAAATATAATAGTAATTAAATGATGATGATAAAAAATATAATGAAAAGGAAAATAACAAAACCAGACAGGAATAAACCCCAAGAAATGAAGTGAATTGAAAAACAGTTGCTCACTACTTGCCGACTGGTAGCTTTGCTCCCAGAGGCCTCCTGCCAGCTTTGCTCCCAGTTTATATACTCACTATGATGCCATATGGTATGGAATATCCATTTGGTTCATTGGGGTGAACTGTCCAGGTTGTGTCNGAAAAGGAAAATAACAAAACCAGACAGGAATAAACCCCAAGAAATGAAGTGAATTGAAAAACAGTTGCTCACTACTTGCCGACTGGTAGCTTTGCTCCCAGAGGCCTCCTGCCAGCTTTGCTCCCAGTTTATATACTCACTATGATGCCATATGGTATGGAATATCCATTTGGTTCATTGGGGTGAACTGTCCAGGTTGTGTCCTGTCCCCTCCCAGCTTCTTGTGCCTCCCCAGCCTTCTTTCTGGCAGGGATCAAGAAGCTGCAAAGTCCATGAATTAGTGTGAAGCACTGCTCAGCAACAACAAAAATATCAATGTGTTATCAATATTATTCTCATACTAAGTCTCAAATCCAGCACTGTACCAACTACTAGGAAGAAAATTAACACTATCCCAGCTGAAACCAGGACAGAAATACATAGATTTTAAGATATTACATTTAGAGGAAATGAATCTCACCAAACATATCTAAAGCAGCAGCAGTGGGGTCTTCACGTAAGAACTTTGAAAACGTCAGAGTGGGAAGAGAGACTTAAGCAATGCTTTTGAAGAAGGATCCTTCCCCTAAGGATACAAATACATGTTTGCTTATGTACTACATAGTGCTTGGCTGTCAAACACTCATGCTTTGAAACTTGGGCATGTGTCACTGAGAGCTCATATCTGCAAAAGACATGAAGTTTTTACTAGGATTCAGGTTCTCTTGAACTTGCTGAAAGCTTCAGGACAGGACACAGTGCTGAGGCCAAGACAGGGGAAGCTGTTGACAAGGCCATATACAAATATCAAAGTAAAAAAGGCTATATATATATATATCCAGTAATATTAGTATTTGATGAGGTTATATAAATGTATGTTAGATCCTTTCAAAAAAGTCCAAACAATTGTTTCCTGAACAATGAAAATGATCAGTGTCTTTCTAAATAGTCATTAAACATGATAATTTGCCTTAACTGAATCACCTAAAGGGATATGTATAGGGAGCTGCACTCCTAAATATTCTTCTCCAGTCTAGAGACTATATGACCAGGTTTACTTCACTAAACAAATAAATACATGTCAGAGTCAAATCTGTGCTCTAAACTGTATGAGATTTCAAGCCTTAAAAGACATAAAATACAAATATTGGGTCTCTGCACACCAGGAAAGCCAAACTTCTGTCACCAGAAGCAGAGCATCAGCAGAATCGCTTTATTTCTTTATGTTTACCTGTCCTTGAAATTACTAGTTCCCAGCACACTGCAGTGTGCAATGAAAACCCGAGCAGCCTTCCCCTTTGCTTTTATTGTCAAACACAGTTTGAAGTGCCTGAGTGGAAAAAAGACCAGTTGTTCAAATCATCTCTACACTACCACATGCATGAAAGTGAAAAAGAGGAAGAGAGATAGAAATCTCTAGAAATGTGATTCATCATCATTACATGACCCATACAAAGAACAGTTTGTGAATGTTTTTTACAGCATCCAAATGTGTTATTCAGGGTATCACTCCATCTATATTCAGATTAAACAGTTGGATGCCCAAAGTGTTGTCAACCTTTAGCATACTAAAATATTTCTCTATTAAATAGGTTACCAAAAAGCCCCCCGAGTTTAAGGCACAAACCAAATGTCTTCTGTTGGGATTCCCCCTGTTTTGGACATCATCATCAGATGCAGCATGTTGTACATGAGCAGTAAGCATAGAAGGGCTGGGGGCTTGTCCATGAATGGATCATCTGGGTCCTCTGGGCCAGCCTGGAATTCCAGCATGGTCAGGAGTACACCGAAGTTGCCACCCACAAGAACACATTTCTTGTCTCAAGTTAGGTGTGGATGTTCAAGAATTCGTTTGTGCTGTAGTAATCTGCCTTGAGATCTGGTAATTTCTAACAGATGCCTACAGCTCTGTAGTCTTTAATTTTCACTAATCAGAGCTGTAGTGTACAAGAATCTGGGCCACAGAACTCTGAATTGCCCATGAGTTTAAATTGATAACTGCTTTTCCTCCATTCCTATCCTTATAGAATAAACTACAATCACTGTCCATAAACCCTAGTCAGAAAAAAACATATCACTGAAGATCACAAATACTGATCCCACCATATTTCATCAGTTCATGGACATCTCTAAAACACTTGGATTAATATCTAGGCCCTTGACATCAAAATGCCCTAAGTACAACAGTACTTTCTATGGCCCTCAGTGCTAGGATCTATAAGAGATCAGATGCTGTAGGTGTTGTGATTGCTCTGTTTCCTCCTCTTTACTAGATACTTTAATACCTTTCTGACTCTCTCAACTAACTGTCACCCACCCAATCTGTCATCAAAAGCCTGAGCTTCTGCTCCTGATATAAGAGCTTTTTACTTGTCAAAGATTCTCCTTTTTTCCCCCCAAAACTGGAAATCATCCCTCCTAAATACCAACGAACCAATTTATCCAACTGTACATGCCCTGTGTCTGTGCCTTCTGCCTTTGTTCCCTTCAGGGACAGATGTTTCCATGGATATTTATCCCCTCTGAATATTTCCTTGCTTTGCTTCCAACAAAAGCTTTATCCCCTCTAACAACTGTAAAAAAAATACACAAATCTCATGCAGCTTTTGATGATTATTTCTTTGTCATTTTGATGCTACTGCTGTTTCCTTCTGTGTGGGAAAAAGGACAACCCACCAGCCTCATTTTGCTTACAAGAAGAGTTACTTCAAACAACAAAACAATGTGAAAGCTACAAGACATACAGAAAGAAATTGCTTTTTATTCTTATAGGAAAAATTTTTTAAAATGAATTTTAAAATGAAGCTATGAATTAGTTTAAAAACAACATCTAAGCATTCATGCCTTTTTAAATGGCTTGGCTTATAAATTTGTATTTTTTCTCAAACAAGATTTAGAAGTATCCCTAAAAATATCCCATGGTTACACCATTCCACTCCTCCTGTTTTTCAAGGCCCATGAGTGGATTTTACACGGATCTTAACCCCACGGCAAAACAGAAGACATTTTAAAAATTTGGTTAGACACCCATACCATCAAATACGTGAATTTGCAATTATTTTAATTAGTCCTTCAAATAAAGGTTAGTGCACTGCTTATTAATGTTATTACAATATTATATATTCAGGTGAATGTATGTTCACTCATTTGAATCTGCAATCAGCTGTACTTCTGCCTTCCCCTTTCTCTTTTGGCTCTAAAAGGGGATATTAAAACCCGGAACATTATTAGTATAATGTTTTGATTGAGAAATTACAATTACTAGAGTAAAGATACTCAAAGGACGGTTTCCAGAGCAACCGTAATTCAGCCAGCTTGCACTTTATGCATTTTCTGAAGGGAAATTCTGCCTCCAGCTCATAGCTGGGCTACATCCTCATGGTTACCTCTGGCCGTGGAGCAGCTCTGCAGATGTTTTGTCCTTTTGCAAGCTGCTGCAGTCATATGGGATCTTTGCTGCATGGATGCCCCACTGGGGATCTGGTCACCAGCTGCAAGTTGGGAAAAGCCCAGCTCAGACTCCTCCTAAGAACCCTCCTCCCACACCAGGACATGTCTCAGGAGTTCTCAAGGGCATAGTCCTCCCTGTGTCCTACTCCATGTATCCAGCTGCTAAGCCTGTTCTGTGACTCTTCCTTGGATAGTAAAATTTATTCCCATTGTCTTTGAATTAGCATCCTTCTCCATCAGGATCCGAACTGGCCCCAGTCTCCTCTGGGAGAGCACTCAGGAGCTATGGTCTGAGCAGCTGCAGGGCCAGGGCCACCACACTGCACCACAAATCAAAAGGGTGGAGGCCTGCACTCACACACATGACTTAGGTTGACCAAAACCTCATACTGATGCAGAAGCAATACTGAATTTCCCAATTTAACATCCATAGAAGCAATAATGGCTTGTATTATCATATAATATCCTGAGCTGAAAGACACCCACAATGATCATAGAAGTCCTATTCCTAACACCAGCCAAGCCCTCATCTAATATATCCTACCTCCAGATTCATACATGCAGCTCCTACTGAAATAAAGAGTAAGTTTGTACATCTGTCAGCTGAGTTTTGTAATGTTTATAAAAGCACTGACTATATGGTTTGGTCTGGGTGCTGAGCTTGAAATCAGTTAAATAATTTTCTTTCCAACTGCAAATATTCTGTGCCATTGAAACGGTGCATGGCAGTTTAAAACTGGCTATAACACTGCCAAGTGTAAACACAAATTTTAACATACTGGTATCAGTACAGGAATGCACTATAGGGGTAGGGATATAAACCCTGTAGGGGTTAATATCATCATAAAATAATCTTTAAAACAAGTTGTAATGCTGGAAATCTCATCATCCTTGTTAAATCTACTGACACATGAGGCCCAGCTTTCCAAGAGCTGTGGCCAGACTACTGTCATCTAATGTTTCTCTAATACTCTCAAAGCCTGTTTTGGAATGTCAGATTTTGATCTCAATTTGGAAAGGCTCAAGGCTGTTGATGAAAACAATGGGACTGACTCAGTGGCAATGCTCTCCATGTGGATATTCGGGAAAGACATCTGACATTTTCCACAAACCACTGCAATGGGCTTAAACAAAGCAATTAAAAATATAATCCAAAGCAATTAGAATTTCTTCCTAAGAATGTCACTATAGTGTTACAGGTGAAGCAATAGACAGACGTGGCATCAAAAAAAAATTGAGGGGAAACTAATTTCTTATTTTAATATGACAATAAAAACCTGTTGATAACAACAACTTTCTAAAGATAACCTCCAATTTTCAGAGTAAAAAAACCCCAGTTCTAAAGCACTCATACAATCTCTGTTAAATTAATCAGACTTCATGAGTTTGACAGCATTAATACTGGTGTCTTACATCAGCAAATATTTTAAATATTGATTCTTGAATCCCATAAAATTAAAAAGTTATGAAAAATCAGCTTAGAGTAGACAGTGTAGCACCAGCTCTACCCTGTGTTCAACAGACATCCAACCACCATTCCCTGTTTATAGGACTGAAAAAAGGGACCATATATTAACATGAAAGAGCTGATCTGAATCAATGCCTTCTTCCTCATTACTTCAAACTTTTACTGAAGTTTCATAATTTGTTTTCATTTCATCAATAAGACAAGGTTCATGCAGTCAAAAATGAACTCTTGGCTCTCTGCTTAAACCTTCACGCTCCTTATTGCCTTGAAACTTTAAACAATGCTCAGAGTAGAGAGAAAGCAATGAAGGTCATGAGAGATATTTCCATCCTGTCTCTGGGATCAAAATTTGCTTGAGAGCTTGGTTTTAGAAGCAGCTGAGCCCTGTCATTATCTAGAAAATTCAAGAAAGTGTCTTCATTTAGGGTAGCCTACATCTATTTAATTCAGTTTACCCACAGTTTATATTGCAGGGTTAAAATTTATCAAAATTTTCTTCAAAGAGCAAGCCCATAGACTTGCTGCACATTTATATTGAGTCAAAGGAGAATGTCCCCCTTTCTTGCAGCATAGGGCCCCAACCTCCCAGTCCTTCTGTGTCTAGAAATGGAAGGATGAAAAATTTGCACAAATACATGGATATAATGAAAGTATATTTCTCTAGTATGACAGAATTTCTCTTGTATGACAGAATTTCTGTAAATATTTGCAGACTGAAACCCTTTTATTCTTTCAGCTATTGAGCAAGCTTCTTAAAAATATTTACCAACAGAGCTTTGTTCTTTCAATGACAGTGTGCTAATTTAACTTTTTATATATGTAATGGATAAAAAGCCCGTAATCCCAAATTTTGTCTGTAGTGGCCAGGAGTATAGCCTGGGAAGACTGTATTTTACACCTTGATGTCATGAAAAAAATATATCACATGGCTAGAAAGAAAGTGTATTTCCACTTTTCCTAGTATTCTAGGAAATCTGGATTTTGTTGGTTTTTTTATGTACCATCAAAGTATTTTAAATTACTCAAGCAATTTAGACCCAATGTAGGTGGTAGTAATAGGTGTTTAATTCAACAAACTAGCTTTTTGCCTACAAGTCACCGTCCTGTAGCTTCTAAATTAGAAGTCATTTGGGAAATGTTTGAGGATATATGGTATGTATTGCAAATTTCCTAATGTGAATTTTAGAATATCTGTGCCTCTGTCTGAACAAATTTTTACACTTTCATCCTGAAAACAGTATTATGCTTACAAAGAAAAACTTGCTGCAGCAAAAGGTCTGCTGACTCACTGCTGTTTGCCCCATGGTGTTCATTTAGATTAGTGCTGCTACAGTGATTTAGTTCCACCTCAGAAGATAATGAGTCTAAATTTTATTTCTGTTAGTTGTGCAGGCCTGTACTGCAGGATAAACATCTGCAAAGCAAAGGTGAGGGGACAGAAGAAACTGTTCATTTTTGAAAAATAATTTTAAGGTAATGATGATTCTTTTTCATTCCCCTCCCCCCCCAAAAAAAAAGTCTTCTGTCAAGAAGCATCAAATTATGAATTCGGGCTAAGTTTTCTACTCCCTCCAAATGAGAAGGAGCTGATATTTGGGTTTTTTTCAGCTGAGTGATCTGGATAACAGTCTGAAACCTGGTTGTAGCTGCCGCTCTGTTAAAAACTTCCCCTACAATGATAAAAAAGACACAGGTGAATATAACAGGACTGGTTCACTTGAGTGTTTTGCCTGATCAGAGTCTTAACTGACCTCCGCATTCGGGTTTGACTTTCAAAGCAGCCCTAAAAGAGAGCTGTCAATGAATACAAAACTACTCATAAGAGAAAGGGGAAAGGGCGTTGTAGTTTCCCTGGAGCTGCCCCTGCATTTGCCTCTCCCAGGTGTGGGCATGGACAGTGCCCACAGCAGCATCCCCCACCCATGGCTGGTCTGCCTCAGGGCTCCTCTCAGTATGAGCACACAGCAAAGGAAAGACTGCTTGTGCCCTTGGTGCAACAACAGGACATGGAAAAACCTTGCAAAGAGATTCAGGCAGTGAATTTGCTTTGCTAGCCAACTAAAAGAGATAAAGTGGCAGCAGATATGGCTTTTCTTTCTTTTCTTTCCAGGCATATATTTTCTTTCTTAATTTTGACACTGTGCTATTTTTTCATAACTCAAAATATGTAGAAGTGGCACATGGTGCTCTGTTCAGTTTCCAGCAGACTGAGGTGCTGTTCACAGCATGAATTTCTAGTTCTTGTAACACAACCAAGTGGAGTGAGTGAACTCTGCTTTGACTTGTACTTGCTAGATAGGAGCAGAAGTGCAATTGATTGGCAAGTTGGCATTAAATCCTTGACTATATAAGAGGCTTAAAGCATTTTACCAAGACATCTTTAAAAAAACTTATTTCATGTCCACCAAATACCTCATTAACTCAAGAGATTTTAATCTCAGGGTGCATGTAAGACCTCATTGCGCCATAAAAGTTTACTGTTGACTTAGCTGGTTTAAGATGAGGCCCTAAAAATTAACTGACCTCAAAAGTGTGATTGTGTTTCCAAACTTCCTACCAAACCTGGGGTTTTAACACTACATGAGATATGCCGTATGACAGGGTTTTTTGTTGTTATTATTATTTTGACCAAAGCATTCAAAGAGTGCAATTCTTCTCATCAAATATGTTTATCTGTAGTGTAGACATCTATATAGGAATTATAGCTCATTATAGTCATACACTTTCCCCCTGGATTCAAAGGAGAGACATATTTCTGAGATATGATGCATCCCATCCTAATGCAGACATCAAAACCAGGCCAGGTAGACATATTCAAACACTAAACTATCCTGTTTTTCACCATTGACTGAGAAAGGAGCACTGGGGACCAGCTCATTTATAGCTTTCTTTTCCATCTAAACAAACTCTCAGCTAGTTGAGATTAATCCAATGAAAACCAGTGGAATTAATCTGAGGCAGAATAATGAAAGGAAGAGGATAAACAACCCACAAAGAGACACCTCCAAAAAAACCCCTAAACCAAGATGCAGGAGATCACTAAGATCTATAGAAGAGGGGACATTAAATTATCATGGTGTCAGCTGCTGCAGAACAGCAGATCCCCGAGGAGTCCTGCCAGTGAGAGCAATCTGGTTGCCTTCAGATTTAAACATATGATGAGGCAATGTTCTTTTTACTATACCAGAAATTATGCTCTGAGGTAAGCATTGTAGATATTCATACTATGCTCTTGGCGTCATCCTAAATCTGTTCTCTAAAACCACCCTCCTGCAGGAGGCTTCCCCCTCTGCAATACTGCCTTTCAGTGGGTGCCATTTGAAATACAGTTCAGATCAACATCAGTCTTCCTGCATAAACGTTTTGCTTCAAATATAAATATTTCACTGCAACATTGATTGATGCAGATGCAGTAAAAATGATCAGGGATATTCAGGTGCTTTTTAAAGTTGAGTACTCCAAAGTAAGAAAACTAATTTCTCAGTTCATTAAGCACTCCAAGAAACTACTCCACGGAGGCTGTAGCTGTCTCTGACCTGTGTCCATAAGTGGACAAGTTGAGAATGCCCCTTTTTTCTTTTGTTTTTCAACAGTGTGCATTTGGCAGCTGTTAAGTCTAACTGCTGAAATGATTATGCTATTTCATATTTCTCATTTTCATCAAAAAGGATTAGTTCATAATCCTTACTACCATTTCACTGAGCTAACAAAGCTGTTTTTCAACTGCAACAAAAGTCTGAAAAATTATTAGTCATTATGACTACAAGACAGCTTGATTTTCCCATTTGAATTTCCCATTTCCCATTTTGTTTCAAACAAAAATGATTCTGGGCTTAGCATGACAACTTGCATAGAAGATTTTGCCATTTCAGGATACCTTTACCATTCCGTTATTCCCTTAAAGTATAATCTTGGTAAACTCTAAAGAGAGCACGCAGAATAGCAATGTATCAATATAGCATGTAAATACTCAATATAGCATGTAAATACTGTATATCCATAACAAGTTGACCAGTGCAACCATAAACATAGTATGAACATGCTTGTTCTTGAAAATGTTTTCCTAACATCATTCAAAAACTGATATATTTAAGACATATGCTTAAAACTACCTCCCTGAGAGTTTAGTCATCTATAAATACATCAAAGCAAGATAATATCTGGATCTATATTGTATCATACCCCAACCTGGTTACACATAGTGCTTTCAGTGATTACAGTCAGCAGTATTAAATGGACTACCAAGGTCTCATTTCTTATGATTTAATCAAGATTTGATATTGAGGAAGACATTCTGTATTTATCATTTGGTTTAGTGTATATTAGGTTTTCATAGAGATGGTTGGAGCAGAAATAAAGCTCTGTCATATCAACTTCCATCCACTTGTCATATCTCTAAAGTGGTTTTCCAAGCAGAACATTATACTGCTGCTTTCATAAGCATCCATAATTGTCCACTGATAGAAATACAAAGAAATTCAGTTTGCCTCTATGTAACAGATCTCCCTATATGGGGTGTTTTGCTTTTCATGGAAATAGATGGACTAATGAGTACAGGACTGAAATACTCAGACAAGAACCAGCATTGGACATTTGCTCTGAATTCCAATTTTCCTGTTCAAACAAATTCTCTCTAAATTTTTTTGGCACCTTTAATTTTCTTTCCTGTCCTGCTGTGTGTTTTGTATCAAAAGGATTGCATTATGTCATACAATGTATAAAATGTCATTTGTAAAAAGGAGTAACTACTCTCACAATAGCATATTTCAGGGTAATTTGTCTATACACAATGAATAACAGAAATGTGAGACGGCTGCTTAAAAATAGATATTTGTAACAGTAGCCATTATGACACGTGTATATTCTTTTCTATGTCTTTTAGTTTATCTTTGCTCAAGATATTATCTGTTAAATGGTTGCATAATAATAAATCATGTGCTGATTATATTTATCAGTTTAAATCCTACCAAAACAGTTGTGAGGGATGCTTATCTCATGCAGTGTGTAGCAGACTAGGGAACACCCTATTGGGTATTTAGTGAAAGCAGAGAGCAGGATGTACAAATGAGAGCTATGTGCCATCAAGTGGGTTTTTTTTTTTGCAATGCCTGTTACTCAGGTAAAACTTATAAGGTGACATTGTACTCATTAAAGACTTCCAGAGAAAAGATGTTCTAATTATGTGGAGTGTAGAGGAGCAACTCGATGCACTACCAGTCCAGAGTGAGGCATTGGAAAACGTGGGTAGTTGCTAGGCTGCTGCTGCCTTGTGACACTCAGGCACTTCTGAGGAGCAATAAATTGTGCTGATCAATCGCATGAGAAAACTTCTTATCTCAAACCTCTCCCACACATTTCAGTACCTAGGGCTTTGAAAATGGGAGGAAAAAAACAAGTGCATAACAGCAAGTTTTAGAGGAAAAATAGCCAATTAAATGCTAATATTCAGTTCTGGGTCATTGACTTGGTTCATGCAGTGTAACAAGTAATGGTTTGTAAAATTTCAAGGGCTGAAAACATTCTTATATTTTCTTTTAGACAAAGCTAGGCTTGTTAAATTAAATTCACATTTTTGGGAAGATGGGGCTTGAGGTTTTCTCAGTCTTGGAATGGATTTTACTGCACATGAAAAAGCCTGCAATTGGCTTTATGTAGCATCAGTGTGAACCATGCCAAATTCAGCTGAATTATTTATGTGAGCATTTTATGACTAAATACTGTCATCCACTTGGGATGTCAGAACCCACGAACATAAAACATCTAACTGGAGGCTCAACTGGTATAGTGGTTATGATAATACCAAACACTGTCATTCCATCTGTTGGACTCAGCAGTACCTGTGGATCTCTTCACCTGCTATGGAAAGGCACTTCACCATTAAGCAATGGCAGAGGGCAGATGTAGTGCATCACCTACTGCTAAGAAGCCGTGTCACAAGGGTACAGTCTCCCAAGCTGGAAAATACAGCAGCAGTTCAGAGGAGAGTAGTGATCAATATGTCCTTCCAAGGCAGCAGATTCTTATCTAGGATTTCACTGGGAAAGGACATTTATGGAGTTTATCACAAAGCAGCTCTCCTTCAGTTTCTTCCAATTTTTCCAGACTTACAGGGACCAGGTGGTCCTAAACAATTCTAGATGATTATAGGTTTAGGGAACACAGATATTCTCAAACACAAATCCCACATATGTATGTCACCTTTTAAGATTTTAATGTTTATTTGCCTGTCTTCAGACAGATATACTTCTGTTTTAAACTGTGTTTTCAGATAGTGATAGTACTGCAAATAGCAATATAAGCTTTCAAAAGAATGAAAAATACTCTGGTTTTTACAGTTCAAGAGACAGAATGAATACATATAATATACAATTTTCAGATGTTCTGTGAACCACAAAAGGAACTTCTCATTTATAAAGTACAGGTAGACCAGAAAGGGACAAGAAATCATTACCTGCAATGTAAATGATGGGGTGTGACACAGTGTGACACAGGGTGATGAACAATGCCATTTCAAAATTCATTCCTGTAATTAAGACAATCAATTCTGAATATGAATTGACCTTCAAGGATTGCTAGCTATTTATCCATATTCAAAGAAGACTGAAAATACTGGCATTTATAAAATGGACATAGTTTGCATTCTGGCAGCAATAGTAGTGTCAGCAGGATGGGGACATAACCACACTGTTAAATAGGTAAAACAAGCAAGTATTCTTACAAACCAAGCAGAAGAAATAGATACATAAAAGATGTTTTGATTAGGTGATGCAGAGACTTAACACGCGGTATGAATTCTTCTCAGCCTCATGCCTCTGTGGTTCCTGGCATGCACACTGAGGGTTTTAAGAGCTTTATCTATCTGCAGCATGAACAGGTCAGTCTGTTCTGTGGCATCTGGAAATTACACATCCCGAGAAATCTCATATAATCATCCCTAATTGCAGCCAAAGCTAGTACAAGGCACTTAGAGAATATACAAAATAACTCTACCTCTCTAGCTTGTAGTCTAAATGATGTGAAATACACACATCAAACTAGAATATTGCCTAAAGCAGTTCTCTCCAAAAGAGGTGAATCTCATAAACCTGAGCTTTGAAAGCAGGGAGGTTAAAGGGTGGCAGCACTGGTGTCTATGTCCAGATCCCAAGTGCACACACCAGCACACACACATCCATATTCTCCCTCTTTCATGGAAAATGGTCTTGACTTATTACATGAGAGAGAACTTCTCTTTGGAGGTATTGTAAATTTGTAAAAATGTAACGACAAGACTGCTCAACAATAAAAAGACAACTGGAGACTGACTACAGTACAAGTACAGACCATGTGTGGTCCATCCGTTAGATATTTCTATGGCTGAACTGCAATGAAGACAGTACATGCATCATCGTTGCCATAGTTACAGTGGCCTTGAGGGGCACATGCTGTATCACTCTTCTCTTGCACTTAAAGCAATTTCATCTATTATTTATATGATTACTGTTTCTTTCACCTCTTCACCTCTACCCTGCACTGCCATCCAGTCTCTTCACTCTCCCACAGTTCTTTGAACATGACTTGTATGATTTCAGATTAGACAACCATGGAAATGGCATGAGATAATTTTCTATTGAGAAATGTAAAGCCTTCTGTGATCTTATGTGAATATGAATTCCAGACTGTGTGGTTTTTTTGGAAGAACATTAAATACAGTATTCTCAACATGATTATCAATTCTTTTCCAGGAATGAGAAGAAATACAAGTAAACTCAGTGGCCTGATCACGTGTTACAAAGAAAAAAAACCTTAGTAGTTGTATGTGTTACTTTAGACATTAGTAATGCAGCTTTCTCTTGATGCTAAATTCATTACAGTCCTTAGGAATCATACTGATTTAATGCTGGTTTACTGACAGTAGCAAAGATCTACTTGTCCCGTAGTTGATGCCTTGGGGAGGTTAAGCACAGAAAATAAGAAATAGAACAGAAAATTCTTCTTTTAGCTAGTTTTGATTTTATAATCTTAAAATATTTGCAATATTGACTAAATGACTTGCCTAAAAAATAAAAACAAAAATAATGCTCGAATAACGATCCACATATCTCAGCAGAGCACTGCAAGCTGCCTGCCTTCTACAGAGTGAGAAAAGGAAAAGGAAAGTGTCTGTACTCTTTGGACTGCCCTGTGCTGTAGCTGTGATGTAATGGAGAGAGTAGGAGCTCTGGGAAAGCATCATGTGCACGCTCTGGAGTGCATGTTTGGACAAGCTCAGAAGATGGAGACTTGAACATTTAATTAAAATTCCTCCCTTTTTATTATAAAGGCAGGAATATACAGTCATGAATAATTTCTGGGGTAAGAATGGCATTTTTTACTGAGAAAAGTGGCAGTCTCCATGATTTCACTGTGGCTTCTGCCGGGCACAGTTTTTTGGTACTGTATAACCAAGATTAAACTATTCTTATAATGTAGGTAGAAATACTGAGCCTTAATTCTGGCATGAATTGGTATTAAGAATAGTGAAGGTATGGCAGCATAAGCTTTGGAATAGCACAGCAAAAACACCCTTAACTTGCTATGTCCAAATACAGTTTTGAAAATCACTCCCCTAAATTATCAGTTAAACTATTTCTCTGATCTTGCTGTAGTGTCCCAAGAGCCTCAGCTGAGGAACTTTATTACTGTCAGATGAGACCCTAACCCAGTTTGGTTTTAATCCTTCCCTGAATATGGGATCTATCTCCCATAAAGATGTGTTCAAGAGTCCTCAGCAATCTAAATCCACAACCCCACGGTGACTCTGTGGCATTGAACATTGACCCTGAACAAGATCATTTGATGGCCACTGTTTCAAATCTGATGCCACATCCCAGATCCAGGCTGAACAAGGAGTTAGTTCCCTTTCACAAGAGTTTCCATGGCTGCCTTTGCACCCTCTCATCCTGTCTTGGTCAGATTAAGTAGAAACATAATACAAGAGAGAAGCCATTTGCAGCGGCCCCTGAGCAGAAGGCTGCCATCCAGGACAGTTGTCACCTTGCCTTGCACAGCCCCCTTCAAGCACTCTCCTAATCTAGGTTGCAAACATATATTGGTGTCACTTGCTCATTTTGACACTAAGCTGGAAAGAGCTATGAGAGCTGCTAACCTCAGCAGCGTCTCATTTCATGTATGAGTAATAATTCCATATTCCCTGAGGGAGATGAATGCTAATGGCTTGAAACTGAGAGTGCTGAGCAGTTAAAGTGTCTGCTGAAGTCATCTTCTAGCACAGAAGGCACTCTAACAATTACAGATGTTCCTGCTCCTCCTGGGATCAGGACATAAATAAGGTTCTATATTTTTCTGTAGTTAATAAAGAAGGTTCGATGTCTTCTACATAGAGGAAAAGTAATAATATGGTGCATTTAGATGACTGCTTTGTACCATTCAGATGTGCTTAGATGTTCTCTGTCACTGCTCTCAGGGAAGCAATATCAAAGGGTTATAAACAGTCCACCTAATACTGTGAACACACTGTGAATTTCCACATATTTGTCAAGTCATATCAAAGTTCAACTAAATGTAATCCTACATCTGTTGCTGGTTCATGACAATCCTTGGCTGTGCTGACTAAGAATTGAATATGTTCCTCTGAGACAATAATGACTGATTTCTGAGTTCCAAGGGTGGCAGGTAAAATGAGTTTTCTGCACATTTTTTCTCCCTTCAATTAGCAAAAAAACTTCTTCAATTAATCTTCCATTCAAAACCACAATATTTTGAATAGGGTTTGACTGTTTTTGTTAGGTATTTTGCTTTTTAGTCCACAACAATCCAGCACTTAGTATTTTGTATAGCTCATACAAAAAAGTTTTCAAAAAAATAAATTAATGTATGACAAAGCCTCATCAACAACGCCAATCCTATTTTGTTCTTGCAGTGGGAAGGTGTGAGAATGGAAAAGCAGATTCTTTTCTCATTTCTCATAGTTGTTTGGCGGGGGCGGGGGGAAATCCAAGAATATAATTAGGACCAAGCTGAATTGTTTTCTGAGTGACTTAAAATAATTGAAAGTTTTCCACAAATCCAACATATTATAGGAATGTTCTGGAAGATACTCATCTCTAGATATGAGGCTGTTGCATACGCAGGGCAGTCCTCTTTCCTCACTCCTGTGTTATTTCCTATTCTTTCGGGTATCATTCAAAGGATGTCAAACTTCCTATTATTCTTGAGAAAGAAATAATTCTCTTTTTCACAGCTGAATTGTCTTAGATTCATAGCTGCCAATTTTACCAAGTGAACAGATGGTAGCTGCAATATTACAATGTTTTTAACAGACAGAAGCTCATAGGAAGGGGCTCAAGAAGGAAAAGACTGAGGGAGATATGCATTCTTTTAATCTTTTTTTTTTCTCTCATAATCAGTAAGAAGTTTATGGGAGGCATATTTAGTAATTTCAAATAAGTATTTGCCTATCCCCTTTGAGCATTGGGAAGCCCTCTCAAGAGGCATTTCATTCAGTTCAAGGTTTCCATAACCTCTGCTTTGCCTAGACCAGTGCAATCCCATGAATGGGATGCCAAAATTTCTGCAGAGCTCTGGGATGTGAGCATGGAGCAAGACCTTCACACCAGTCACAACAAAAATTATTGGTGGCCTTCTTTTTAAAACTTGGATACTTCATATATTGCTGTGTCACCAGAAATCACAAGCTCTCGTTGTTGGAAATCTTTGCATTTTAAAGACGTCTCAGCACAAGCGAAAAGCAAGCAAAAATATTTTCCTTGATTTTCAGCAGTGTTGAGTGCTCTCAGCGCCTATGATTTGAGTCAGATTTGTGGGTACTCAGCACTTCTGCAAGTCATCATTTAACTTAAAATTTTCTCGCTTTTGTCATTTTTTAAATACCCTTAATACTACTGGCACTTCTGTAAGAACATGATAGCAGAACACAAGATTTGCTTTTGGCCATATGACCTACTTTGTAGCTACTTTCACAATCAGTCATTCTTCTGGCTTTTCTATCATTTTGCAATATTAACACTTTTTTAAAATTAAACCCTAATATTTTACTATGACATAACAGAAAAAAAAATTGACCAAAAACTGCCAAGTAGTTGTGACTATATCAGTGAGATATTATGAATAATAATTGAGCCAAAATATTTAGGACTTGAAGACACAAACTGGACTTTTTCAATATCATTGAATCTGAAAAGTAATCTTATTCTAAAACACTCAGCAAAGTAGTAAGAGCTTACACAGAGGCCACTGGGAATTTCCAAGCACTGAGTACTTTTGAAATTAAAGGTATGTGTTGCCATGCCTGAAATACTGATTTAGGCTCTTGGTGAGGCCTTTTGATTTGAAAAAAAAATGTAATTATTTGTGAGATATTGCAGAGGGCAGCTGAGAAATTCCTCAGTGTTGCAATGTAACTTGAGGGGAAATTAACTTTTGGGTGGGAAGCAGGTAATCTCATCCGTTTCTGCTTTACAATCAGAAATCAATATGATTGTAAAATGCCTTTTTAAAGTGTTAATTAAGTCTATAACTCAGTGGATCCCAAAGAACAGAGCTCTCAGAAATAACTTCCATTTTAGTCTCATGAGTGTTGTATTTTTATTAATAGATTAAATAACCACTATACAAACAAAAATTCAAGTATTACATGAGCCAGTGTGAGGAAGGCAGTACATAATTCAGAAGTCCAAAAGACATCTGTGCCATCACCCTGTCTTGGCACCCTTTGCAGCCAGATTTCTCAAAGTACATCCTCTTCACATCCCTAGAAGCAACAGCTTAATAGGCCTAATGTAGGGTAATATAGTACTTAATGTAGGAAAAGAGGCAGAAATCTAAGGAATTTAAACCTTTCTAGTAAGAGCTCACTTTTTCACCAGTGGACTCTTGCTAGTTTTAGATTCCTCCTTCTCCTCATAACCTTCTTGCCTAGGCAGGACCCAACCAACCCAGTCCCCAAAATGTTTTCTAAATCCAGCTTGAAAACTGCAGTTTGAGATGTAGCAGATATTAGACCAGACCACTCCCTGAATTGTATCCTTTCTAAACCAAGGTTTCCTTGAGTGGAAAAAAAAAAAAAAAAAAAAAAAAAAGCAAAACCCCCAACCAAACAACAAAAACAAAATGGAGGAAAAGTGCCCAGGCAGTAGAGAATTTGCCACAATGCTTTGTCAAACTCCTCCTATGGTTAATTTATATCACAGTCAGAACCCTACAGCTCAGCCACTGGAACTAGTTCTATTTGTCTCCTAGGCTCAGGTGCATGCCTAAGTTTCACTTCTCTACGTCAACACTCATCAGCTCTGGTCAAGTACCCCATTAACCTTCTCTCTGGCAACTTCTCAAGCATTTTACTGCGCAACACATTTCCAGGCTTCTAATTACAGCCTGCTCTGCACCCACTCAGACCTATTAAGATGCATCCCGACCTGGAGACACCAGTCCTGTACTGGTGACAGCTATATCATATATCAGAGGGGGGTTCAGTCACACCTATACCAGAGATGTAAAATCATCTTTGCACTTCTTACTCATTTTTCTCAGGAATCATGACAGGAGTACATTAATTCTTTTGGACAGTGCCCTTGTGAGCTTGATAAGGATGACTTATGATCAGATTGGTATCTACCAAAAAACTGCACTCTCTGTTCAAGGCTACTGTGTACAGAGTTGATATACATTTCATTAACAAGTTTTTTATTTGATGCAGGTCACAAATTCTGTTCAGCTTCTTGAGAGATGTTCTCTCCTATTTTGGCAATATTTCATTTTATCCAGTACTTCGGTTTTGCATAAGACCCTAACATATTTCTTTGCAGCTAATGTGACCCTTAAATTGCTGGGCCATTTCACAGTTATTTCAGACTCCTGTCTTGCATTATACAGTACTGCCACGGAGTTTATGTAAAAAATACCATTGTAGTAGCAGATCAACATTAATTCTTCACACATTCTATGGCATTAATTCTCTACTACAAGCCTCTCACAGAAGAAAGCACCTGACAAGAAGAGAAGGAAATATTATAAATTAATGAAACAGAAGGAAAGAGAGCAGATGGGGGAAAAAAAACTCAGCTGAGTTTTATTCAGATGCCTCAGTTCACTTCATAAGAAATGGAAGAATGCAAGCCCCAGAGACTGCCTGGGACTGACAAATGCCTGAAAAACAAGTAGTTTGCTTGGTAGAACATGCCAGAAAGGGGAGTATACTTAAAATTAATTCTCTTAAACATATGCCTTGGTTGCTTATCCTACACTTTAGATTCCCATACATGAGTAGATTTGCAACTAGAAATCAATTTGTTCAGAGACCCCTCTTGTATTTTTGGTACAAAGGAATGACTCAGAGTCCTTTTAGATATGACCAGAGGAGGGTTGCCGCTTTTCCATGTGTTGGCTAAAGCACTCCAACAGGATGGGCACTGAGGCAAGATGGGTTTTAGTTACTTGTCTGTTTGGGATCCTCGCACGTATCTTCTGCTTCCCAGACTTGCATTTCACTGCATGACTCATGCTTTTATTCAATTATTTTTTGATGCAAATTTCATATACAAGCCCAGAACCAGAGGGCTTTGCTCAGGTCACAGGATCCGTGCCTGGATACTCTAATCTCTGTGCCACAGAGTCAGTTTCTCCTTTAATCTGTGTCTGTGCCTGTGCCTTGGGGCTGCAGGGCAGCACAAGTTCAAAAAGCAGCTTGGAGCAAACCTGGTATATAAGGCTAAAGTTATGGATACCGAAAAAGAATGGGAGTCATTCTTTTAAATCTCTTCCTACTCTCTGGGTGAGGGATGCTCTCTTAGGTTGTAAGGTCAGGAACAGCCACCAAAGCTGTTGTGCAAAAGCCATGGGCACCAGCTTGGATCTGGTGCTGCATTGGCTGCTGCAGCCAGTGCCAAACACAATTCAAGTTGCCTGCTAGCCCAGGCCTCTCAGGGTCACAGCAAATCCAATGTGGGAACTCTCTGTGGTGGGAACGATCAAGCAATGAGTAAGGGGTCCCTTAGCTGGCTTGGAAATCTTGGTTTGCTTTGTAAGAGGAAAAAGACCCACCCTTTACTTGTTGTAAAGAGGGAATAAGGTATTTTCCCATAATTTCTGTTTACTAAAGTGACTAAAGTTAATTTAAATAAACAGTCCTTAGACTGTCACCTCAACAGCAAGACAGGTGAATTTCAGGCTCAGAGGGAGCTTTCTGAGAAAAGCCTTAACTTCTCAAGGAGCAAATTGACTTAGGTAGAAGTACTTTCATTGTCTCATATTAATTTAGATATCTGTTTTTCCCTTATGTTGCCCTGTTGATACCTAGAGTGATTTTTATTCAGTTTGTCCAGATCATCTAGGCAATGTAGCAAAGACAAGACAATTTCTTTGTTCCTTGGAGCACTAAATTAAGCTAAAACAGCATGCCAAACTAATGTTTTTTCCTAGCAGAACATCATCCTTAAGCACCTTCATTATTTTCTCTCTGTATTGTACAATACAATAGTATCCTATTTTCTGAGCTGAAATCTGTGGGGCTCAGGGTATACTGTTGAAGTGGGCTTCAGGATGTACTCTAACAATCACTGATTTTACCCTCCATATGACCCAGCTGTTATATGACAGAGGATTAGTATCCTCATAATTCCCATTTAAAAAGTTAAAAAAGGTTGAATGGAACAGGTGCTGCATTATTTGTGCTGGTCTTTGTTCAGCCCTACCTCATTTTACCCTGTCCAAGCAATACTATCAAGGGCTGCCTAAAAAAAATGAAGCTCTAAGGGGAGAACTTGTGACAATGTAAGGTAGTCTTTAGCTTTCATACTGAGAAAAAAAATCAAATTTTTTCCATATTTTTTTCTTTAACAAAATCTGCAAAGTGTAAACCTATTACCTCCTGATTTAAATCGCAAGAAAAGAAATAAGGAGGATTAATCTTTTGTACTCAGCAGGTGAGATGCTTATATCTGACTTTTGTAGAATGAATTTTATCTCATCAGTATAAATTTACAGTTTTTGAAATAACTGATCCTCATGAATTCCATGTATCAGATTAATGACTTACTTTGATTGCCAATCTCCACAATGAAAATTAATGAAGACATCTCTCATACATTTCCCCTTAGACAGTCTGAAATTGTATCTGGGAATATTGCACAAGCAGCAAATATCTTAGTGAATTCTGCAAGAACATAGCAAGAATCTGAACTGATTTTAGCTGTAACTTTGGTGACTCTAATATATAAACATAAGACTATTGTCTACAATCAAATGTACTACCTACAATAGTTTATTGTACTATTGCCTGAAACTTGAGTTTGTCTCCAAGATTAAACAAATTCACGAACAATGACTGTTGGTCCCCTCCATTTTAGCAATGTTGTGCTGGAGAGGAAGCAAGGGTTTTGTTCCTTCAGAGCATAGGTTCTTCCGTCTCTGGGTGTAGTAGTCAGCGATTCTAGTTTTTGCAGTTCAAAGGTTCTTTCTAAACTAGAATTCAGCTGGAACTGTAGATTTCTAGATGCAAAGTGTTCCCTTCAGCTCTATTTAGCATGTGATTCTCTTGATTTGATAGATAAAACCTGCAAGGAAGCAAACATATCCAAATTTTCTCAGAACCACCTGTGGTACTATTTATCTGCCATTAAAACACCAATATCCTCTCTCTCCTCTGGCTTTTGCAAGACTTCAGAAATTCTGAGCTGTTGCTCTTTGCATGCTTTTTGTCCATCAGGAACTGATGCATTTCACTACTCAATCTGGAGTTAATATTGCCAGAGTGTTCCTCCTCTGAACTAAAGGGATATTTTATCATCTCCCATCTGTTTCTCAGTAGATCTTCTCTTACTTCAGGTCAAACTTTGTACTCACTTGGGACCAGTTAGAGCTTTTGCTGTCAGTCCTAAATGAGTACTGTGTTTCGATACACAGAGTCCCAACTCTCTGTATGTTTTTCTCTTACTCTGAGGAGAAAGTCTACTGGAAGACATGGTTTCCTGGTGTTTCAAAATACATATTCCACTAGTTCTAGACAGTAGGCAGGCAATACAACACCACAAGCTCTGTCCACTTTCTCCTTCTTCATTTGTATGATTGGGCCTTAAGTATTTGGTTTTCAGATTTGGATGCCATTTAGGACAAAAAAGCTTGTTGAAAATTGTACCTTTAAAAAGCCCGAAACTAAGAAGGTGAAATATTTTTTTGTTTTGCTCTGTTTGATTTTGCTTTATATGCAAAATAAATTGATATAATACTGGTATTAAACTCAAATGGGGGCTAAATGAAAGTACATTTATGTTAAAGATTAATTTCCCTCACTCTTAGCGAAAAAAAGGGCAATGCACAAAACCTCTTCAGTACATGAAATATCAGGGTTTTCCGTGTAATTAGCTGTCAGTGAGCCATAAGAATTACTAAACTATTATTTTCTTACTTTGAGTATAAAAAAGCAGAAACTACAGCATTTTTGAATCTGTCACAAAATGGGTTAAAGGTTTAAAAACCATAAAGATGGGTCAAAGAAAAAATAGGCAGCACCCATGGAGTTAAAAATCTTGATAGCAAAGCAGAAGAAAAATACTTGCATCTTGACTACCAAAGATCTTGCCATTTTCCCCTGCTGTAATGCCTAAATTTCTTTTTTACATCCACTATTTTTTAAATTTTGCCTGACTTATTTTGTATGCTTTCTAAGTGATGCTGCAGCATATTTCCCAGCACTTATGCAATATACTTGGAGATAAGTAAATTAGAAATTATGAGTGTGTGCTGTTTCCAAAAGAATAAAAGAAAGGTACTTCATTACCATACAACTAATTAACAAATAAAGGCAAGGGCGACAAATTCTAGAACAGTTAGTAGAAAAATGAGTAGTTCAGAGCTAAAGACAAGACTGTCCTGGGATTCTGGAACTGACAGTGACAAACCTACTGGAATCTATTATTACATGAAGTGGAAGGAGTGAGTAACCAAGAAGCCAGAAAAAAAGATTCTCTGAAGCAACTATTATTGGTAACTATACAATACCACCAATTTCACATCATTACAACCTCACATTTCCCAAGCTAGAAACTGCAAGATAAACATACATTGAAATTCAGTTTGTTTAAAAAATATTTTTTGTACAAAATTTCTATATAAAAATTATTTAGTCCCTGGAGATAATTATTGCTCGGGTCAAAATGATGACATTTAAGATATGCAAAAAAAAAAAAAAGAAATCTGTAGTATAAATTTAAAAAATCTTGTTGTTCTTCATACAATAGCTTGATATTGTGCTTATTCATATAAGACTAATTAAAATTTTGTTCATTTTGTCATTCTTATGAAATACCAAAGGAAAGACCCTTCATACCAAGGTTCAGAATGATCAAATGTACATTTTATTCCCCTCAACAGAAATATTCTGATGTCTCAACAGTGAGACTCTCTAAATCCAGTAAAACAGTAAAGATTCCTCAGTAGTTTTGCAGTTTTTTTTATCTGGATATCAAACAACAGACACCCACAATTGTTACTTTTAATCTTTAGGCCAAACTCATACAGCTGTTGAGCTGTCTGTATAGCACTGGTTTCCTGCTCCCTCTGACTTGCAGGGAGGAGAGAGATAAACTACCCTCCCCTTTCCCCTGCCAAAAAAAGCAACAACTTAAAATTTCTAGAAATTAATAAGGGGGAAAATATTTCTAAATGCTTCTCTAATATCAGGCTGTATTATAAAATATGTTATTACACCACTTTACCACACGTCTACCTTCAAGAAAAAACATTTTGCCAAGAAAACATGAAAAACTGCTTGGATTAGCAGATTTTGTTTTTAATCTTTATATTTGTTACAGCTTATTCACGGTTTTGATACAGGTAGTAAACCTCACTGTTGCTACAGTGCATTACCACAATTCCTTTGCAGAAGTGCATCTGATCCAGCATACAAGAGAAATGGCAAAAAATTGAGCTTGGAACTCCTTGAGGTCTTCTAGGTTGGAAAGCACACATGGATCAGAGAGCCTCTATGTCAGAAAGAACCTCTGAAGGAGTGCACAGCCCTGAAAATAATTTAAGAGAAATGGCCTCCACTGGGAAGTCAAACTGTCCCATTCTGTGTCTTTAAGAATGAGCAAAACAGGGAAATGAAGGGGAAGGCATTAGAAGTGCAACATAACTCTGGCAAAATGAAACACTTTGTACCTAGTTTATTCTACAAATATTCAGATGTGTATTTGCAAAACAAACTCTTCATAGCTGAATAAACAATGTGCATTTTGATTCTCAGCATCACAGATGGCACTTCTCTGGTATTTCTATACTTACACGACTGCAGTAATCTTGCAGCATACAAAATGTGATATTTGCATTAGCAAGTGTACAAAAAGCAGGACCAGTCTAAGATGTAGAACATCTTTCATTAAAGGTTATGCATTGTGTTTCAAGAGATTTTTCTGCCCTCTTAAAAGGGTGAGTGCAAAAACAAAAGGCTGTTAGCAAATATTCACAGACACATAAAGGACATGTTGAACTCCAGCTGAGACTGAAGCAGTGAGGCGTAATCTCTGGGGAGTTTCAGTAACCAGGAGAATCGAGCACTGTACCGTTGAATCACAGCTGGTGCAGCACAGCACGTGTTCAGATGTATTTCTGATGTTCCCTCATCCAGGTGGACTATGGAGACAATTCCTTTTCCTCTGCTATGCCCCAGGTGTGCCCAGATGTTGTCTGGAGCACACCAGTTGACCCAGGTTAAAACTGTGGCAGAAGTAAACTGATGAACTGTGAACAGCCACATCCACACCATCTGCTGTGGCCACACCTCTGCCTGAAGCTGTGTGTTGGTACAGACCCAGAGAAAGGTCTGTTCCCTTAGCTAAAGACAGTTTGTGGACCTAACTCCCTTTTCAAATATTTTATCAAGTATTTGAGCTTTGTTAGTGGCATACTGTGTTAAGTAAAAGAGAAGCATGTGACAAATGCTGCCTTTGGTTTCCTCTGGCAATTTTAGAAAATCTTTCATCCTTAAATAATGGAAACAGGAGGAAAATATAGTCCTGCAATTCTGGTTGTAAGGGTAGATTCATTATCAGATACATCGAAGTGCCAGAAACAAACCTATTGAGTCCCAAGTGAAATAGCCACAGGCTGAAAAATTCCAATAATCTAAACACTACTTATCTCCATGAATAAATATGGTACAGAAGATGAAATACAAATCTCTAAATGGATTCTAAATATACTACTTTTTAATAAATTCTATGCTGCATGGAAATTACTTTGAATGTAACTTCATGAGCTACACTATTTACTTTAAATGATAGCGCAAGAATTCACAAATACTCCCTTGACCTTTCCAGCATGGAGTAGTGCTCAGACAAAAAAGAGTTTATTCTTTTCATCAGACTGGTTTCTTCTCATGTGGGGGAAGGGGAAACCCAGCCTTATGTTTTCAAGCATCGACTGTTTTCCTGCAAATACTAGTGCAACATCAGTGCTTCAAGAGCCAATGAGTAAGCAGGCTAACAAACAGAAACAGAGAAATAATTAGATCATCAGTCTGCAAGGAGATTTTTGCCAGCAAACTGTAAAAACTGTGAAAACTGGTTTCACTTTTACATAAAATTATATATATATTTACTATAGGTAACTCAGTCTATACAAGATTAATGTCTTTCTGCAGCTGCTGCCTTAAAAGAAAACCATCAAGTGTCAGGCAAAGTCAAGCAAATGTTCTTCTCTAAATGTACATGTACCATGACACCTGAGATTTTCCTTCCTCTTGACAAACTCCTAGCTCATTCACTCTACATCTTCCTATTTTCTGAAAAAATAGTCACTCAGGAAACTGCTGCAATTGCACAGCCTGTAGCTATAAAGATTTCATGAGAGGGAATTGACAGAAAATACGTGAGTTTTGCTGTTGATATCAAATTATTCAACTCAATAAAAACAAAATACAACTGAGAAGGATTACTAACGGTTGCTAGGTTATTGGGTAGCTGAGCAATGCAGTGTGGGTGATATTTAT
Organism: Grantiella picta; assembly: GCA_013397955.1. Classification (NCBI taxonomy): domain Eukaryota; kingdom Metazoa; phylum Chordata; class Aves; order Passeriformes; family Meliphagidae; genus Grantiella; species Grantiella picta. The sequence continues at coordinate 391,344 of VZRM01001799.1, read as the reverse complement.
TTACTATAAAGTTAAAGCATTGTACATGTGAAAAAGTATTTCTAACCATACTTAACTGGCAGTCTCTAAATTGGCTGCCAACCTCAGAGAAGAACCTTTAGATTAACTTTATCTGTTCTAAGTTTCAGGTCAGTATTAATAATGACAAAAGAAACCTCTCAACAAAAAAGCCAGCAAGACAAGAAAAGAGGTAACTGACAATGTGAATATGACATTGTGAACTGGTGATGTACTTTCATATTGAATTGGTTTTTTATTCCCCTCTCCCTGTCCCATCCCAGGAATAGATGTTATACAACCAAAAAAGTCAAGAGGAGAAGAGTTACAAAGCAAGACAGGTGTGTGAAAAGAGATTGTATAGAGTGGGATTCTTCAGTCTTGACAAACATATCTGAAGTGAACTACGACAGGTGTCTATGGTATTATGAGCAGCTTAGAGAGTAATGAAAAAGAATGACATTGCTTCTCGTGATACAAAACTAAGGGCCATCACAAGAAATTAGCAGGTGGAAGGGTCAAAGCGAAGGAAAATCCATTCTTCAAACAGCACACTGTTCAAGTAGAGTACTCATTGCAATGGAAGACCGCAGAGGACAAAAATTTACAGGGACCCAAAAAGCAGATAAAATAATCAATCAGTATGTCCTGTCTTGGCCCAGGAATTTATTTGGTTCAGAAATTTCTAAGTCATACCACTGGGAGAGTACACTCTTATCTGGGCCTGTGGGTCCATGATTTTACGCCTTTTTGGGTGTCAGTAACTCAGTCTTGAAGGACCCACTGGGGCCGTGCACACATCCTCCTCTCTGGAAAATATTTGCGTGTACTGAATGATGTGTTTCTACTGTTTTAGACACCAGCCTTATCCCCGCAGCCTGAGGCTGAGCAATCATAGAATCATAGAATGGTTTGGTTGGAAGGGACCTTAGAGGTCACCCAACCCCCTATCACATGGTCAGAAACTGTATAGTACTGCCCAAAATAAGGGCTGTAAGTTGCTGAGGACAGGCTAGAAGTTTTGGTGAGCAATCAACAGTAGGAGATGCTTAGGAGATTCTGGTGATCTCCAGAAAGAATGACCTCAGTAGTTTTGGCTGTTTGACTCAAGCAAACCCACACTAAGATCTGAAATCTTTCTAAAATTAATTTCCTGGGCCCAGAAGAAGATAGGCTGGTGTTACAAACATTCACTTCTTGTTGCATTTCTCTCGTTACTCTACAATGGGTGTCCTAAAAGGACACTTGTGATGACAGAACTAAATTCTTCTGTAATGTTTTCAAACAGCGTATATCTTTCTTTTGTCTCATTATTCAGGAAAATAGAGTCATTTTCATTAAAACAAATTTCCAAGAAAATTCAGGCTTAGGTTCTGCAGAATTTCAGAATAAACATTTCCAAACATGGCAAAGCCATATTCAGCAAAATAGGTTTTTAAATAGGTTATTGCAAACAATTTGCATGCTTCTTGGTTCTATTGGTTTTATCTTTCAGGTTGGGATGAATGAAGGTATGAGGGATAATTTTTAAATAATAAAAATTGTTTGATTTTGATAGAAAGAGTATCTGGAAGTACCCATGAGTGACCAAACTTGATTTTGAGACTGCTTTGATCCCAAGTTGGTATGGCTAAGTCAGAAGAGTTCTTGCTCTGGAGAAGACTGTGGCTGCTTGAACTTCTGGCCCCCTGGTAAGGAATACAGTATTTTAGTTTAATTTTCCACTGAAACTGAGTTTGAGAAAAATACTAGGCAAAAAATTAGAAGGACTGATTCTTTGCAAATAGCAAATGCTGTTATGGAGGTGACAACCTCCAGCAGAACAGTTGAGCTGACAGCTGGTGATGATAATGTCTTAAACTACTGCAACAAGATTTGCACATCTGTCAGAGACCCTGGAGGCACCAAATAGCTGTCTGACTGGGAATAAGTCACCCTTCACAGCACTGCAGCATTTAGTTCCACCAGCTGAGGCCTGAAGCTCCAAGCTATTTCCAAGCATAAAACCCTTTCCTGAATCTATCAATTCTGGATGTCATCTGAAGAGTCACAGTGTTAGCTCAAGGATATTTACTGCAGCCTGGTTGAGGCTGGGGATGGCCGTGTAGAAGGAAGGACCTGGAATACATTGGAGTGATGGAAGGTGTTTGTTTCCCTTTGTTGCTCAGTTCTTGCAGCCAGCAGAGCTTGTTTGCAATGCTGGCAGTTAAGATGCTTTATGAAAAAACAAGATGAAGTACTAGCAAAGATGGGACTGCTGGCACATACAGGAGAAACTGGTTTTATTCCAGCATACCATCTTGCTCAGTGAATTAAGGATGTAGGAATATCAGCCCTGAGTCACAACTCAGGCGTCCCAAACAGGACAGCAGTAGCTTTGACTCTCCCACCTACCTTCTCCCTCTCCAGCTATACCATGCATGGCTAAAAGTAGGCATCATTAAAACTTTTAGTTTCATTGCAGAATTTAACACCGAGATACCCCATATTCTATATCTTTTCCTACACCATGTGGCCCCCTGGGCTTCTCAAACCATTCTTGGGGCTTTAGTCCACAAAGAGCTGGAAAATTCTAGCAAAGGGGTTTGTGTTCATCAAAGACATTACTAGAAATTAAAACCTGACAGTCTGTTCTTTCAAAACAGAATTATTTTGTTTAATCTATTAGGTCCTGCTAATTTTGATACTAAATTTTCAATGAGAATCAAAAGGTAATTGTTTTGTATTAAAAAAAAAATTATATAGTAGTTGCTTTCGTAAGAATTTCACACGGAATTTTTCTTCATTCACGTCTGCATAAAAAGAAGCAGAATTTACCTTGTAAAAGCAGAGTTACTTTTCCTTAATTGTAAAACTATGACAGAAGAACAGGTTAAAGAAAAGCTTTTAAAATCACATTTAACATCCTGCAAAAGACTTTAATTTTAAGAATACATGGGGCTGACAGATTTCATGTGCAGTCAGTTGCAATATCATGTGGTTTAGCCATTTTCCCAGGCTCTAGGAACAAAAGTGACCAAGTCATATCTAGCAAATTATCTCTAGGTGTTACAGGAACATTTTCTAATTTATGTAATTTTTATAAATATTACAGATAATCATGAGTTGGTTTAATGAAATTATGAGATATCTTCTTCTGCCCTAGAATATACATCTTGACACCCACATTATCAAAGCTGAATGACAAAGTTAGACTTGGACCCTTAAACTCTCACAAACATGTACATGCACATTTATATATTAATACTGTTTTTTATATTGTGAGAAAGTTTAATTCCAATTCTCAGGATATCTATAGGTAGGTCACGGAATTTCTTAAACTTAGAATTTTGCTCCACATTTAAGTATTTTAGATTCTAGTTCCAAAAACTCTAAATAGCATTCCATAGACTTTTTCATACTTTGTGGCATCACAAAAATAGAAAGCTAGTGAAAGAAGAGACTGGTCCATGGAATATTCAATCAAGCAGCAGTCAGGCATATTGCTGAGAAGCAATGGTTTCTTTGTCCTTTCCTTTTTATTTTTTTTTTAAAGAAAAATAATGAGAAACAAGAGCAAGTGTCAAAAGAATAACTTTTACACATATCTGAAGCAGCAGCAATAAACTACCAGTCCTGGAGTTAATATATTCAGAGTTCTGAAACAGATGAACTAAAATGGCTTATTTGTAAACCAAAATTTGAAGTACCTATTCACAGTTGCTGCTCCAAAGCACTAACAGATAGCAAATGGGTTTTTTTTCTATATTTTTATAATTCCTCTTATTCATTCAAGTGTATGAGAAAATAAATTTTTATACCTGTACCTGGCTGATATAGGAATAAAAATCAGTATAGCAGAACGCCTGTATGAGATGATAGGCTGGATTAACATTGTTTTGAGAAGAAACGCTGTGCCTCTCCTCTATATTCTCTGACACTGAACATTTTCCTGTAGATAAAGCATCTCCCCTTGAGTAAAAGAAACTCAGATACCACAGTCTCTTTTGACTTCTAAGGTGTTTCATGCTACTTGGGATGGTAGTCATCAGGTAACAGACAAAGACTCAAGCATATTGCAACAATTATAAAATGCATTTTAGTACCAGTATATACAAGTAATTTTAAGTGTCTGAGGGATGAGGGAGAGAGGAATTAAATGTTCATGCACTTTATATGATTTTACATTAACATCAATGATGATTGTAGTCAATAAAATGGAGACCCCTATTCACTGTGCAATTCCAGGTACAAAACAAATATTATGCCAAGCACGCATAAGGAACAAAATGATCAAGAATACAAAGATTATAATTATATTAGATGGAACTGAAATGTAGGTTTGCTGTTTTTCCTGTCTGGAATAATGTATAAAGTATGCATAATAAGAAGCAAATAAGGTTCAGAGAAGAGTGATAAGAATATCTGGGTAGAACTGAAACAGCTTTCAGAATATTTTAAATCAGATAAGTTTTATTTCCTAATGCACAAGAAATAGAATATTCAAAAGTTAAAACCAAGGGAAAATAGTTTATCACCCAGCATGGGTGCAGCCAAACCAAGGAACTCATTACACACAAAATCATTTTGTCCAAGAAATGAAATACATTCAAAGAGCAATCGAGAGTTTTACTTCAGTACAAAGAGTTACTGTAATACCCTGCGAGAAGGAGGTCAGACTACTGTGTCAAGACCTAATCCTTTCTAATCATCTCCAGCTCAGACGAGGACAGGAATAGGTTTAGCCTGTATGGTGTAAGCAATTCCACATCTATCTGTAACAGGATTTGCATGTCTCCCTGATGTGATTTGACTCTGAGTCAGAATGAATACAGTATTTCCTGTGTCATATCACACATAACAGGACCTACTGACTTTTTTTTCAGGACTATTTAAAAACTGCTTGAAACATTTTACATTTGGAAATTTTGGCCAAGAAGCAGAAGTATTTACTAGAAGAACTTCTCTCTTGGATAATATTTTCTTCTAGGAAAAATCTGTGTATTATAACAACAAATAAGATGTGCTTTTCAATGCATTGATATTCTAAAAGAGACTTAAGAATAGTCAAGTATCACTTAAAGTGGAAGAAAAAGAAAAAAAAAGGAAAAGTTTAAATTAAAAAAGAAAAGGGAATTCTTTCTGAGTCTTGCAGCACACTGCTAGACTGTCTGCTGGCACTCCTGCCCCAAGCACCCATATGATCATAAAAAAGGATGTGTTGGCTGCCTACATTCATGTCTATGTTTTCAGATGGCACTCAGCCTATTCACATATTGATTGGGATAGGAATGGGTGCCAGGGTATTTTGAGTTTAGATGGGCAACTTGTATAAATAACATTACCGATGTCATATCATTCGCAGAAAGTCCTGTGAATATGCCAAGAAATCATAACAGCAGTTGAAATTATATTTTGCAGAAAGAATAGTCTGCTTTAGACAGGCAACAGAAGGCAGGATACATTACACTGCAAAGCAGTAATTACATGGGAAGCCTATTTTTTCATCACTGGATTCAGTCCTGGAGCTGAACATGCTCGGAGATGTGTAAGCTTTCATTAAATGGTAAGCATTTACACTGGGAGGCTGATTCACCCTTTCCAAACAGCAGTATTATCTTCAGGTCCACAGCAGTATCTCGGGTCTTAGCAAGATTAAGGTGTTGGAGGCTCTCATGTCATTGCACAGCTACTGCCCTGCAGCTCCAGGGAAGGGTTTATCTTCTGCCTCCTAGGATGTGCTGCAGAGAGGAATAGAGGCAAAATGAGCCACTTGCATGTGCAACTGCATGTGAAAACTTCCATTGTGTTTTTGGTATGGTTTTGCAGAAACTGCAGGTAATCATCCTTATTCCAGTACAGTTCTTGTCAATTCTTTTAGGAAGGTCATTAAAAGAGAGCTATCAAAAGAATGTGATTCCTCTGGTATAGACTGTTGGAAAGGAGGATTAGGAACAGGAGGAACTGAGCCGCAGTGTCGCTGTTGAACCACTAGCGGAGTGAAGAAACCAGGCAGAGTCACAGGTGGCACAAATCTGAATTTATTATTTAGTTTTTAGGACTTACATATACTTTCAGAAGTTGTTTGGATTGGGCCAATTTAAAACCTCCCCCTAGGCCAATTGGCCAGGCTTGAACCACCTATCTTTCCAGAGACCGTTTCAACAACATCAAAACTTTATCTTTATTTATAAAAACACAAGAAGAAGAAGAGAAAATTCCCATGGGAAAGAGACTGTGCTGCCCCACCACAGGATTTCACCCAGCTGGCTGAAGAAGGAAGACTACTGAGTGGAGAGCAAAATAAGAAGGATTAATCGCTTCAGATCTTCTCGCTAAACTGAATATCTAACAATATTTTAGCAATTTTTTTTCACAGGCTAGGATTTTTTTTTTTATTTCATTGAGAGATTTATCGGAGAATGAAATATTTTTTCTATAAAATCTTTAAAGAAATTGGTGTATTGCAGCTAGTTAACACACATGTATTTGCACTAGGCAACTACAGTATTCACATATTTATCTCTATCAATTTTTTTGATATTTCATATTTCTTCTGCTATTTTGGTTCCCATTTTCTCCTTTGCCTCACCTTCCCTTGGATTAGGTGAGTTGAGTTTGAAATCTCCTGTCTTAGGCTGAGGCAGGAAGAAATTAATATAAAAAAAATCAGTAACATCCAGCTTCTGCTCTGTCACCCTGGATATAAGCAATTGCTATCCTCTCTCACTCTAGTTGTGCTTACTTTTTCTTTGTTATCTTTGCACACTATCTGCACAGACTTTCTTAGCTGGACGAGCCACTTATTTGTGGCAGTGCTTAATGTATTTCCGGTCCTTACAACTTGTCTTTATGATCAAGTCCTGTGTAACTGGTACTTTTGAGCTGAATTTAGACCTGGAAGTTAGTGAAGTGGGAGTGGGACCACCCCAGTGGCTTGCACTGTAGTCTAAGATTGAGGGAAGTAGCTCTTCCAAGTTTAGTGGTCTTGGGATCATAGCCTATTTAATCAACAAAGATTGATGTGAGCCATTTTGCAGAACTGTCATAGATGTTTTTGTAGGCTGGACTTTGAAGTTGCCAAAATCAGAGTTTGGTTTTTTCACTGCAACTTAGATACCTTAGTTTTATTTTTTATAAACTAAGTGAGCCAAATTCAACCTTGTTTGAGGAAGAAGCATCTATTGATTTAGAAAAGAATAAAAATAGGTTCTGTTCTTATGATCTTCAAGGCAGTTAGATATATGCAGTAGGACAGAGCTCAGGTCTTTTCTGTGCTGATCCCAAAAGGAATAAAAATGGCTTATCTACAAACACATAAATATGCTATTTTTTTAGCTACAGGCTACATTGGCCTATTTTTGTGATGGAGGTAGTAATTTTCAGAGAGCATTGCAATTAACATGTTTGACAACTGATTTGACTGTCTCCAAATCTCTGTACTGGCATATGATGTCTGTCTTAGAGACAGACTTATTGTAGCATATGATTTACGTATCCTTATTTTGCATTTAATTGCTATGACACATCAAAATCATAATCAGAAGCCAAAACTTTAATCAGTCCCAATAATATTTGTAAAAACCCCCATAACTGTAACACTTATGCACAGGGAACTATGCGGAATCTCCCAAGTGCACACCAAATTAGCATGACTGCTGAAATAGCTAACTTGCACTCTGAATTTTGCATGATAGCTAATGTGCAAGATTCTCAGTGCTTTCAGCAACAGACCTGCTGTTACTAGGAAGGTAGGAGGCACCTTAAAGCTACCTCTGCTGCCAATAGCTCTGTGTCATTACGAGTGACAGACTCCCTCGGTCCCGCGGGGATTTGTTGTCAGACTGAGTTGGGCTCAGAAGCTGGCACACTGTTACTGCTCTCTATCTCCAGCTGATTTGCCTTCTGGATAGCTAGGACTGTATGCAGTCATCCCAATCTCTTTTTTTTTCCTTCTTTTTTTTTCTTACTTGCATAAAATGGACCAAATTAGTCCTGATGTGTGTGGGCGAGCTCACAGGGAAACACTGCATCCTGGCAGAGGAGAGCAGTTCTTCCTCAAACAAAGCCTAGCACAGATCTGCGGTGCTTCTCCCTGTAAAACCCAGCTGTGGAAGATAACATGGGAAACAGCTGTGGGAATTACAATGTGGTTATTAATAAATAAACTGTTGATTTCTCCCTGTCAGTGAGCAGTCACTTATAGTACTAATAACTTTTAGAAACAAGGGCATATACTGAAACAGAATTGGTACATAGGACTTATAAAAGCTGGTTTGAAATCTGCATGACATCGTTTCAAGTTTAAAGTGAATATATTGAATCTATTCTTGCCCATAGAAGATAAAATACTTGGGAAATTTGAAACTGAAAAGCTTGGTTTTAAAACCAGGGTGGGTTGATCACTAAAGCAGTTAGGTAGTTTAAGTACATTGGTGTTTGTGAAGCCTAAAGCTGCTCAGATCAAATTAGTCTACTTCAGAGATATAAACCCAAGATTTTTGGGTACAATACAAATATAAAAAGTATACCTGACTTCAGCACAGGTATACTTTTTATATTTGTATTATACCCAAAAATCAGTACACAAAACGGTATTGAGGAGATAGTGGGAAAATAGGAATCAGACTGTGGTCTTGAAAACAGATGACTAATAAAGGAAAATCACATAACCCCTCTCACCAAAAAAAACCCAACAAAAATTTCCAGGTTGGGAACTTGGAATTCCCTTTGAGAAGGATGTAAATACAGATAAAGCATGCCTCAAGTTTTACTGTCAGTAAAATGAGCCAAATATCTGTTTGTTAAAGCTGCATGGCATATTTATTTTTGAAGATCAATAAACTTGGAGGATATATTCTTCTTTCAGAGAGGATGAACTAAGTGCACCAATCTGAAGAGATTTTCTTGGAGGCTACAAGGTCTGCTAGTTGCAATAGAGTTCTGTGTCAACAACGATCTATGAGTTTTAATTCTAGTTTCTTTGGAACTAGTTAGTGATTTGCCACTGAATGCAGCAAAACCAGCATCTATTCCAACTATCCTGTGGTCTCTTGCATAAGCCATTTAAAATTCACAATATCTCACTTGAATGGAAGAACTTCTGAAAAGGGTGGTATGAGTATTAAATAAGAAAGGGATTAAAGCATTGATAACAATTACAAGAAAAATTGCTCAATCCTCATTTGTTTCAATAAGCCTTGTAGCAGACCTATTGGAGTGCTTAAGAATTATTTCTGAGAACAAGGGCTTACCTCTATAAAGACTGTGACATTTAATCCTAGAATAGCTGAAGATCGAGACAGGAATTTGTTAGCCTTCTGCTGCTGGATTGGTTCTGACTGCACTAAGACACAGGTAAAAGTAGGATCATGACTGGGGCAGATTAAAATTAATTTCCTTCAAGAAAAGGAATCAGAAGGACTTTTACACTTCCTGTGCTGTATTGAATCTTACAGCATATGATTGTTTTGTCTATAAAGCTGGTCAGAAAAGAGACACTATTTCTTTTCTTCTTAAAATGAGAAAAATTTGAGTTTAGCTATCTCTTTATATTCAGGGGGGAAAAAAGTACTATTTTAGTCCTTTTTTTAATTCTTTTTTTTTAATTGCCCTTGGGTAGGAATCAGCCACAAACATTGCCATGTAAGAGACTAAACATACAATGGAGAGAGCGATGGCATAAATTTGCATTAGAGATTATAATTCAACCTTAATTGTAACAGCTCCATGCTAGAGCTTGTCCATGGCCATGGCTTTAATTTGCTTAATATTTATATTTTTCATTTAATATCTCTAAGCATACACTACACATTGATTTGTTTTGTGCTGTGTCTCCTTTACCAAATCCCTTCTTCCTGGACTTTGCTCACGAATACCCAAACTCTCCACCTCCATCCCAGCAGTGCAGAGGGATGGGGATTAGGGGCTGTGGTCAGTTCATACCACGTTTTCTCTTTTGCTCCTTCCTCCTGAAGGGAGAGGATTCCTCACACTCATCCCTTGCTCAGCATGGGATCTCTCCCACAGGGGACAGTCTTCCATCAGTTTCTCAAATATGATTCTTTCCCATGGGCTACAGCTCTTCATGAACTGCTCCTACCTGTATTGTTCCCAAAGGGACACAATCCTTCAGGAGCAGACTGCTCCAGCATGGGTCATCTATGGGGTTCCAAGTCCTGACAGCAAACCTGCTCCTACGTGGGTTTCTCACTCCACAGGGCTAAAGGTCCTGCCAGGACCTTGCTCCAGTGCCAGCTTCCCACAGGGTCACAGACTTCTTCTGGGCATCTACATGCTGCAGCATGGGTTCCTCCACAGGCTACAGGTGGATTTCTGCTCCTCTGTGGATCTCCATGGGCTGCAGGGGCATAACTGCCTCACCAAGGTCTGCACCACAGGCTGCAGGAGAATCTGTTCTTGGCACCTGGAGCACCTCCTCCACCTCCTCTTTCACTGACCTTGTTGTCTGCAGAGTTGTTTCCCTCACGTATTTCCACTTCTCTCTCTTCTGCCACACAGTTTTTCCCCCTCCTTCTTAAATCTGTTTTCTTACAGGTGCTGCTGCCATCACTGATGAGCTTGGACAATGACAGATCTGTCCTGGCTCTGTCAGACACAGGGGAATCTTCCAGCATGCTCTTATGGACACCACCTCTGTAGCTCCCCCACAACTAAAACCTTGCCGTGCAAACCCAACCCACAGATACACAGAAATGTCTGGAGCACAAACTAGAGAGCAAAAGCTGCCAGCCACGCTGTGTTGGTTCCAAGGCCTGGATAGTACCAACCAGAAAGGGGACTTAAGTATTTAGATTTCAGCCACATTAGGAAATTTAGCACTGTGCACATGTCTGATACAAACTAGAATTAGAGCCACCATAATGAAGCAGGCCATTTTTTCTTCTTTGCTGCACAAGAATAAAGATTACTCTAAATTACTGTCACATTTGCCTAAAATAAATCAGGTCTTTAGCTTTGTATTACTGACGTTACATAAAAACTTCAGAGATTTATATTCTCTGATGAAAACAATTAATGATTGATTTATTATTTGTTCTTTTTCCTTTATCTTCAATTTTTTTTCTTTGTTTTTTTTCTTTTTTTTTTCATTTTTAAAACTTGGAATTTATTGAAGTCATAACAACTAGAGAAGGGCAGAATGCAGTTTCAGGTACTCAATATAGTTTGGATTCACCAGCTAGCATTTTGCAGAAGCCCTTAGCCACATGGAAGAGAACATATTCTGGGGCAGGTGGCCAACAGGGAAGTTTCATGGCATGAAATAGAGGCAGATGCTGTGCAACTTCATCTTGCGGTTATCTGTCACTCCACCTCTGGTGCCAAAAGAAAGAGAAAAGCAAGATGGAAGAATAAGGAGAACAGATATGAGGTACAACATGCTGGATTGAACCCACTTGGGCATGATTTTTGGTTTCCTTGTAACAGGATATTGAGTTACACCAGAGCATCACTTGCTCAGCAAGGCTAGCTGGGTTGAATTACACATGCCTGTCTGACATACCTTGGCTGTCCAACAGTGAAACAAAAAGTCTAGCCCAACAAAGTCTCAAGAAAAATATCCTCAAAATTAATACACCTGTACTCATTAAAATTGAAATAGAAATTACACTCACAAAATTCTATTGCCTTTACTCTTGATCAGAAAACCTTGCCTACCTACCTGGAAAATGATATCAAGCATCTACAAAAAAATTATTTCACTTTGTATAAACCCCCTTGCTAAAATCCCTGACTTTGTTCTTTCAGTTCACTTTCTGTCTCCAGAAAACACTGACTAGATGTCTTAGCTTCTGCCTTTTCAGAAGGAGTAAAGCGTGGATATAAATAACAGACATTGACTTGGGGAATTATAATCATGAGAGTGACAGTCTTAAAAAAAAAAGCAGAATAATTTTGCATAAGAAAATTATTTTTCAACAGATTAAAATAATGGGAGATCTTCCACTGGCAGCATTTTATTGCTTCTAAACTTATTGTGTATTGCTCAAGAGGAAGCAGAGTTATGTTAATGAGTCATTTTTAGTCTCAGCCTTGTGACAGAGTTTCTCTCATAAAGAATTTTCTTCTTCCATTTACAGCCAGTGCATAGGTGAGACAATCTTGTATATAATGATAAAATTCTATTTTACTTTCCTGATACTATAGATAACAAGCAATGAGGAAAATACCTAATTTCAAGACAGTGTTGGAAGACAAGGGATGGGAAAGAGAAGGAAGAGGCAAGAAAAGGAGAAATCAGAAAGTGTATAATTTAGCCTTAACCTCTATATGCCAATTATGTGGTTAGGAAGGAGGCAAGTGGAGAAATCAGGTGAAGGATCTATGGATCTACGGATAAACCACGCTGGGAAGAATGCTATTATTCCCGTCTTCTCTGTGAATGTGCTGTTTTGCTCAGAAGGCAGACTGGAAGTTGGGAGAGAGGAAATGGAGATTACAGGGTGACTGAAAGGAACAGAGTACAATTAGAAACTAGTAAAACTGCATATGTCATTTGATGAATGGGCCTGTTTATAGAGTGCAATCACTTTAAACACTTTCATGTGAAAAATATAGGATGAATAGGTATATCTAAACTGTCTCAATGCTTTGTGTCAATTAAAAATAAAAAATTCAGATACCTTGTTAGAAATCTTCAATAATTTCTACATCTCCTTATGGGACAGATTTTCAAAGTTGTGTTTAGAAATGTAGCCATGTGACTTCTCTCTAAAGCCAGCAAGAATTGCTCAGTTAAGTCTGAGGGCATTGCATTGAAAATGCACCTCCCTCTCTTTGGGAGGTGAAAAGTGATTTTGTATCCCTGCTTTGGAAAGTTTTTAGTTCTTTAGGAGACTTTTCCCTTTCTGCTTTGTATTTCACCATTAATTCCCAAAACACTGTACTTGTTACAGAAATTTTTATATCTTAAACTGTGTTTGTAGTATCCTTTCAGAGGGCTATTACTAAGATTACAGGATTTTTGTTCTCTCCAGTCATGGCCAAAAAGATTTTTGCCTCTATTTTTTTCTGCTGCTAGCTTACAGGTATTAGTCATGCTTTACTCCAAGGCAAATGCCTAAACTTATTCCTGAAATGACTATCCATACTGTTAGAATTATGCTACTCATACATTTGAATTTAATTAATTTGGAATTGTTAAAGTTGTGTCAGCATTTTCATTGCAAACCACACAATCATTGGGCAGCTACCAAAAAAATACCCAAGATAACAAAGCATAATAAAGTGTACAATGACATGAAAATGGTATGAAATCAAAACAATCTGTACCAACACAGAATTAATGAAACTGTATTCTCTGCTCTACTTTCCCTCAAAATCTTCATGCAGCAAATAAGATGATGCATTACTCCCATATTTTCAAACCTATCATATAAATAAGTTTTATACTGTTTTGTGGGGGTTTTGTGTGTGTGTTTTCCCTGTACATTTTAAATGTATAGCAGTAATTTGCCTGTTCTGGAGAAGATAATAAAAAATCATAATACCCCAATTATTCCACTCAGAATACTACTAATGAGGATATTTCCATAATATAAGATGCTACAGAACTGACAAACAACAAGAAACAAGTTGGTTGGGTACTGTATAAATAAAAGGGGAAAAAAATCAAACATTTGCCTGATTTTTTTAAGTCTTCATTTTAAATTTAACATGTGGATATTTCATCTTGCCATTTTAAGTCTCTAATTACAGTTACCATCCTTTGGCTTGGCATCCAAATCACAGTCTGATGAGACTTATTTTTATACAAGGAGACATCATACAAGGAAAGGTCATGCTCTACGTAATTCTGGCTTTGTTTTGCTGCTTCAGCCTATCATAATATGAAATTTTATCAAACTCTAAACATGTTCTTTTTTAACATATTTAAGAGAATAATTAAGGCCAAATATCATGTTGCCTAAATTAAAGGGAGAGAACATGAATCATTCCTTTCACTTCTATAACAGAAATCTAGGGCAACCACGATAAAAGTCACAAAGGCAAAACACATTGCTCTTTATATGAAGGAAGAAAAACACCACATTTTTCAACGAGTTACTTTAAATATTACAAAACATTCAAAAATATTTCCTTGGCTGCTTCTTGCAGTGATAGAGATAAACGAGCTTACACCAGGAATCTCTCTCTCCTCTGCACATTGAAGATAAAATATTCCTCACAATCACAATTTCAAAAGTAACTAAGGCCCTTACTGGAACTACTTTAATCAAGATGTAGTAGAAAGTAAGAATTTTGAAAGTCTATTTTGAAAATATTTTTCCTGTTCTCCATTTCCTGGAGAGTCTAACTCTCAAAACATCTTCTTGTAAGAGAAGGACTCTCCACCAACCAATAATCTGTGTCACAAACCTGTACCCACTGCATTGTGATGCACTCTGGGGACATAGCAATGCCCACCAGGCTAAGCTGGTGTTCAAGACCACCTTACAGGGGTACTAGCCTGGGTTTGTTCTTCTGACCCTGCTTCCTTGCATCTTATAAATACCCACATGCAGAGCAAGTACCATTTTTAAAGGGATACCTGGGTATTTTGGGTGTCCAAAGATATATTTAATATTGCTCAAGCATTTCTTAGCAGTGCTATGGGGTCAGACACCTTTTGGCTTTTGCAAGTCCAGTAAATAATGACTTGCCTGTAAGACTTCTGATAATTGCTCAAGTCACACCAAAGGAGACATTTGGGTTTTCTCATGGATGTATGTAGGGACACTACTATGTCCAAAACAAGACCACCAGGTAGCCAGTGACTGCACAGAACCCACAGGAAACTCAGGCTCTTTTGCATCAACAGATGGAGGTCAGGACATCAGAAATGGTAACAGATGACTGTTTTTAGGCATCTGAATCTGTTGTTGTGTCCTTCCTGTCCCTGACCCCACCCACCGACCACTTCTGACTGGATGTGAGTCAGGACCGCCCCCCCCCCAGAGATAAAAACCGCAGTAAGCCCTGGAACAGGCCTCTTTGGTTCCGGCCTCGAATGGAACTTGCACCCTCCCTTGTATTCCCACCCCCCTCCTCAGTCTCCCCATCCCTCCCCTGTTTTCCACAATAAAAGCACCATGGAGACCTGGAACGAAACAGCTGCCTTTCTAAACCTGCGACGCTTCTACAAGGACTGCGTCTGACCAGTCCCACAGCTCGTGGCCACAGTGAAACCATCCTGCATGTTCCAGTTCTGGGGCAGCTCTCACCCCCCGCGGCGGGGGAGCGCTGCCCCACTGTTCTGCACTGCAGCATGAATCCCTGCACCAAAGCCCATGACAGGAAAATAATAGACCACATGTCCCCTCGCTACCAAATTCATTCTCACTCATCGAGACATCTTTCCTCATCATAGCTTGAAATCCTAAGGACTAGCTAAAGTATATTGGCAAAAATACAAATATGTTTTTAAAAAATGTGTCTCACCTTCTGAAGGGCCATAGGTCTGTTTCAAGTCCCATATCAACCTGTAATTAGCCATTGGAACTCACAGGACCTGGTTTGTTAGTTTTTGTCTAGGAGAATATTATTCATAAGTTTGAAAATTTTAGCAGAACATATTCCCTACTAAGAAAGAAGAAGACTTTCTAGGATAGCTAAATGGATCCTTGTATTTCCATGCTTCATTATTTCCACGTAAAGGAAGATAGTGTTTATCTGCAGAAAGCGGATCAAGTCCCTAAACTTCTGCCAAAGTTCAGTAATTCCAAGTACTCTTTTATGCAGGGAAATCTAAACTTTTGCTGAACTCTCATCTTGTATTAAAACAAATAAAATATGTTAACATTTGTAGCTCCATTATGCATGAAAATGAAGGTGGAAATAACATTTAATAATAAAACAGCAGTGGGTAGCATGGATTTGATTACAGACTGAGTCTGCATCATCTTGCTTGACTCTAAACTGAATCCTTACATCCTTATCTTGGTTCATCAATGATTAGCATGAGCAGCACAACAGCAGAGGAGAAAGAAAGGGAGTCAAAGGTGTGTATATATATAAAATCCAAATCATTCAAGTGGAAAATGGTTAGTCTTCAGCTCTTCGTTATTCCACTGTGAATTTTTTCTGGTAATCAAAAAGCTGTCACAAGTGCTGTGACATTATATATCCAAAGCTGGCAATTCAGACCTAGACAGCATAATGCTGTATAAAGAATTCAATAAGTGCATATTAATAATAAATACTGTTATATAAATCCAAACCTGGCTTTATGTGATTTCTGAACAAAAGAAGGCTAGATTTTCACATAACTCAACAACAATGCGGTAAGGATGAGGTTTCTGATTTAGCAAGGCACTTAAACATGTATATAAACTCTGCTACATTTTCAGGTCAGATTAATTTCTAAGTTAAGCACATGCTTAAATGATTGCACTATCAAAAGCAAAACTATATTCCCCTTAAAAGGCAAATTAAATGTGTCAACTTTCATGGGGTTTTAGTTACACTTTCTAACTCATCTTTATTATTCTGGTTGAAGTAAAACCTGTCGTCTTAATTTCCTATGGAAATAATAAAAAGAGTGACAGTCCTTCACTACTAACCTTGAGATAAAGTAGCAAGCTTCTTCACAGACAATTCAGACAAAGATATCTGCATGGGTGTACAACAGACATGGGAAAAAAATCGTCTAATACTTGAGCTCACAAAAAAAGGCAAGAAATCAGTAAAATTACAGTGCTTTATACGAGCTAAGGATCTTCATAGTATTCACTACTGCACACCTTGCAAATACAAAATTGTATGCAAAGGAATTTTTTGCATGAGCAAAATAATCAGAGAAGCTGTTAATTGCACAGGGGGTATTAAAATTGTTTTACTGCATTGGCTTGCTTTCTAGCCAAAAGACCAAATGTCCATATAAATCTCTTTTTGGATGAAGAATTATCAACATATACAAATAATTAGTGTTCAATCCACTGCAAATTGGCATAATGGATTTAATAATTTTACTAACTGCACATGTAAATGCAGACAAACATACTCTTGTGCCTTTTTATACACATGCTATGGTCGGTACTTAGGCAAAGAATTTGGAGAATATTCCTCAAACATATATTCCAAAGGCAGAACTTATAAGCTATCAATAGAGCAGTCCTAAATTTAAAATGGTAATTTTAAAAGTCTTTTCAACTCCTAGATGTGTACCAGATAATTAATTTTTTTGAAGCCTGGAATTTTCGTTTTTATGAATTTCAGATCTGCAGATGACAGACATTTGATTTTTCTTTTTCCTTCTTGGAATTCCTCTATAAACCTTTGGAAACATCGCATGACTGTCCTATTGCTCTTAGAAACATTTACATAACTGTTACACATAGCACCTACTTACTGTGCATAATAATAAGTAATTTCTATGTGACAAGATTTTCAGGGAGTTCTTCACACTTTTACCAATGCTGGGTTTATCCAGTGACTGCAAAACATATACCTTTCCCTTCCTGAGGGTTTTCAAGAACCTCTTAATGCAGAGTGAAAACTTACTTCCAGGTTCTCTGTGTCCATTCCTTGGAGGAGGTCCTATCACAGGGAGTGGTTTTCTCAAACTCTGTTCTCTCAGTAGGAGCAAAAAAAGTGATCACAGGGTAGGGCTCACTCAGATTTTGCATCTGCTGAGCCGTTTTTGTAACAGAGCTTCACTGAGCAACTAAGGCAGTGAAATATTCTGAAGCTATTGAAAGTTATTTAGCTAAGAACATCCTCACTCTTATTATATAAGGGCAAAACCAATGACTTAGCTACACAAACAGTGAAAGGCACATACCTGTCTTACACAGGTAAATTACTGAAGACAAAATCATAAACAATTCCACAACTTGTATTGATTAGAGACACTGATATAGTGTTATAACTCTTAATCTGCACCAAGTGAGATAATTGTATGCTCCTATTACACTGGTGCGCCCAAAGATCTACAAATAGTAATTTGCAATAGATGGAGAAGTGCCATTTAATTTCCATAATCCAAGGGTAGAGCAAGTGACAATTAAGCAAAACAGAGCTGTGCGTACATAAAGATTCAGCAAATGGTCATCTCAGGAAGCATAAAAAACTGTCAGTGAAAATAGTTAAAAATGTTGCAACCTCACAAACAATTGTCTTGCAAATAGCTGCTCCTTTATTTTTTTTATTTTTTTTTTTTTGTGACTTCTTCCTTGTATCTGATCATTTTAATAATTTGGAGAGTCCTGCAAGATAAGATTTTTCTAGGCTGAAGATTATTTATCAGAAAAACATCTATCGTGTTTGAATGACAAGATTAAACATAACGATATCCTTGAAACATTGTCCATGTCAGCCATCCCCAGGAATGGGATGTGTGCTTTAGGGGAAATTCTGTGTGCAGAAGGCGTCACGTAGTTTTAAGCAAGACCTCTGATTTCTTTTTCTGTAACCAGGCTGAACTTCCTGAAATTATTTTTTTCCTCCAGCTGATGGCTTCCTGAGGAACTTCTCACCTCTACAGAGACCCAAAACACCCAGGATGGTAGAAGTTCTTTATTTTATTTATGGCTTTTCCAGTAGGAAATAATCAGATTAATGGCATGCTTACATTTCGTGCATTAGGGCAAGATTTTAGAGAAGAGCTGCAAAAGTCTCAGAAACTTATTAATACTTAAGCAGTATAATGAAACCAGCAATTTTCTCATCACTGCCTTGAAACCATTAATTTAATCACTGTGATATAATATCTCTCTATAAATAACAATAAAAACACTTTTTAAAGTAGATACATACTTTACATATTGTGAATTTCATTTTCTAGAATGGACTGAACCTACATTAGTTCCTTTTTCATCTAATCTAAATGAGATAAATATTATTTAATCTGAAATTAATCAATCAGCATGTGCCCAGTGTTATTTTATTACTGTCAGTGAAGAGATGCTATAGACACTTATAATTTCCATGGAAAAGCAATATATTATCATATCTTTATAATAAAAAATTGCTTTATTGTATGATTATTAACCTACTTGCTGAAAAGAAAGTGTCAGATTTTTTGAAATATTACAAGCCAAGAGACTTAAATTTAGTCCTGGAAAATGAAGTGAATGTACTGTGTCTTATATAAGCATTCATCACTTCATAATTGAAGGTTACAGAAGGAAAAAAACCAGGGGAGATTTATGCTGATATACTAAGTAATTTTACCTGTCAGGTTCTTATCTCAAAGGTTACTGTCTCATGAGAAAAATACATTGTGATGAAAACAACAGCTTGATTCTACTTACTTGGTATCCCTGATCTGACACAACTGAAACAGCAACTGAACAGTTATGCCACACCCCAGCTAGGTTTTGTCTGACTCTTTTTCTGCTGCTAAATAGGTCTTTATGACTCATTAAAATTGAAGGACTGTTCGGTTTTGGCGGGTGGCAGGTGTGGGATGGGGGTTGCTGTACTCTATATAAACAAGGTTTATACCATCTATAATTCCAAAACACCATCTATAATTCAAGATGATCATGAGTGTTCATGATATCGCATCTTATATGGGCTTGGACCGGAAATGCTCAGGCTCTCTACTTAGTTATTCCTTATAACATCTTTACATCTTATTCCTTCTCTATTTTCAGAGGGCTGAGGGTATCCAAGATGAGTCCAGAAGTATGTAGAATTCTGCTCAAATTTTCTTGTCTAACAAACCTGTATACTTCATACTTAGAAAGCTTTCCTCCTCTGTAAGCCCGATATCCAGGATAGTGGGGCTTTGCTTCAGGCCTGAAGTACTGTATGTTGCATTTTAATTTGCCTTTAAGTATTTCCTCATGGTTCAGATGGTCTCAGCTATGTCACCAGGCGGTCTGATTTCTGGCTCTTCACAAGATTACAATCACTGTCATTTACCAAAGGGTACAAATCCTCCCTTTTTAAAGCCAGTCAGAAATTTGGCACATCGTCTGTCTATTTCATTCTAGTATTGCTTTAATTGCTGGGATCTGAGCCAGGAAAAGATCTGGAGTGCTATTTAATGACAGTGGCATACTGATGTATTGTGGTATTAACCTCGAACTATAACTAGAGAAAGGCTCATTTTTCTTCAAACTTTCTCTTAAATATTTATTTTCTACTCAAATTCCATTAAAAAAAATCTTCCTCTAAATGTGCCCCACAAAAACAGAGGTCTCATTGCCTAAAATGTACTAGTTTTCCCTTAAAATATTGTTTCTTTGTCTATCTGACCAATTTCTTTGTATTTGACAGATGTTTGTCTTTCTAGCACTTTTGGGGCATTTTTTTCCCCAGATGATCCGATGGTAGTAAAACAAAAAACAGCTATTCTTTCTAGACAGATTATTGCTCAACTGGTTCATTTATGTAAAGGAGCAGTTTAGCAGCCTTGTACATTGGCAAACCTCCTTCCAGATGGTCTACCAAGTTATTATAAATTTCTTGTTTAGGATATTTATTGTTCTTGAGAAAAAAAGGAATAAAAAATGTGGGTCTGTAAATCAATCATCTGAAAAACTATACATAAATGCTTTAGATTACCATTAATTCAATTTTGCTTTTTCTTCATTGAAGTGTATACTTTGTGTCTTTCACCCTCTTCCTTTATTTGAAGATTAAACTAATTCTCAGCAGATTCCAATACTCTGCTTGAATTTATCGCAAAAAGCTTTCCTAAATATTTAAAACTCTGAAATAATCTAATTATATTAATAACCATCAGGAGGGTTTTGAAATATAATAAACTTCAAGACCCAAAATGCACCCCCATCCCTCCACTCAAAATGTGAAATAAACACAACAATGTTCAAAACAGGCAGGTTCACAAGCCTGCCTCAAAAAGTTTCCAGGCTCACAGTAGAGACATGTGAGGATGACGGGCAGCCCTGCACTGGGCTGGCTCCTTCTGCTCTCACGTACTACACTCAGAAGCTGTAATAAAAGCACAGGGATGAAAAGAGCTTGGAAAGCAGAGCTGGCCACTCTGAGCTGTGGTGGCATAGAGAAGCATTGTGAGATTGTGATTAACAGAGAAACTTGCAGGAAGATGAAAGAGGAGCAAGAAAAGGCTTTACTTCCATTCCCAACATGCTGTCAGAAGATGGAAAGGGCAAAGGTAGCAGAGAGAGCTACACGGAGGAATGATGCCATATGCTGAGTCCTGTCTCAAGAACATGCAAAAAAGAGCATGAGGCCCTGTGACTCTGCTCCCCCCAAAAAAACCAAAGCGATCTTAAAATCTCTGAATGTGATACAAAGTCACAGAGGTGATCAGAAAACATTTTCATACTTTTGCCTGGCCATAGTCCTTAAGGAATCACACCTGGGCTTCTACTTCCAGGGGCAGTTTGAAACAATGATATCCAAGTACATAGATGGATATCCCAGTAACCAAGCTAAAATGACCATATCTACTGGTTCCCTAATCCTGCTATGCATTAAAATACCTGTATGTACAATAACAATTCAGATATAAAGTATATTTGACTTGGCACAGTCTTTTGGAGAGGCCAATGTTTGGAAGCAGCTTATTTTTTGTCAGGTGCTCATCTTGAGACTCCTTTCCAAAGAAAATGTAGTGCTACTTCTTTAAGGGTTGCTGGTTTGGTTTGGTTTGGTTTGGTTTTCTTTTCAGTTTTCTAAGGCACATATTTTTTCTTTAAGAACTTGCATGAAACTTGTTAAAGAGTGTGTTGCATTCCTTCTTATTAAGAAGTTAAGAGTCTTTACTCAGGGTTTTATAACTTCAAGTTTCTCTCCAGAAGAACTTAAATCACAGCAGTCAAAACCTGTAATCATTTAAAGTTTGGAAAAAGACCAATACAGCAAAGTTCACCTCAAGTACAAATAGCCCTGGAGCACAGCACTTAGTAAAGTAATGCAGTGAGTCTTTGTGATATAAAAAGAAGTCAGTCTTCCACGTTTACTAACTTTGGGTAGAAACTTACCCTGCCAGCTGTCCCATCAAAAAAGTGATGCAGAAAACAAACTGCTGTCTGAAACAAAAAGTTTTCATTCCCAAAATAGCTGATGAAGAAAAAGTACGCAGCAATGAACTGCTGATGTGAACAGTGTTATGAGTCCTTCTTTAAGATTACTCCTAGAATTTGATTCATTAGTCTTCTCTTTGATTTCATTTGTATAAACGTTTCATGTGTTTGAGCAGAATTCCATATTAGCATCACTGAAGACCAGTGGAATTTTTAAAAAAATATTTTTTTCTTCCATTGACCCTGATTGTCCAGCTAGGCTTATCCTTGCTGTTTTAGGAAAGAAAAATATTTAACTTTTCGTTTAATCCAAGGCAAGGGGGAGATACAAGGCTGGAGGATGCTGAGGGGCAACAGTAAGGACTGTAATTGATGGGATGAATACCTTCCTTCCCTTCAGAGAATATAAGGATGCCAGTACTGGACATAAAAATTTACTGCTATGATGAGATATGACATCAAGATGAAGGAAAAGAGGTTTCCCACTTGGTTGCAGAGCAGTACAGCACAAATACAAGATCATTGCTGGCCAGTGCAAAAATCCATGGTGTGCAACCAGGAATGGGTGCAGAGGGCTGTAAGTAGAAGCTGTAAGGTTGCATTTTACAGGATGTCCAGCACTTCACAACTCAGGGAACATACAACAGCCTGTGGATTTACACTGGACTCCACTCGGACCTCCACACAGAATCTTTGAACCTTGAAATAACAGTTAAAATTGACTTTGAAATAAAGACCTCTAATAAAGCTACAATAATATCTGGTCTTACCTAACTCCCAAAACCCCCATCTGGTAGTATTAAAAAATTAAATTTTAAATTATTTCAAGTTAAATCCAAATATGATCTAAAAACTCTCAGTGTTTTCCTAGGAATTTCATTTGTTAACTGATATGCTGGAACACAATATAACTGATATACAGTAACAGACAAGTAATATAGTTAATAAAATAGAAAGTTATGGAAAAAGTAGGTCTGATATTTCCTCTCTCTCTCTTTCTATCTGCTTCATTATCCAAGGACAATGAGACATTAAAAAAAAAGTGAAGGTGAATTATTGCAGTATGTCTCCATCAGGAAGGTTTCACACTTTCAGTAACTATAGAGAAAAGCTTGGTAATAATGGGTAAAGAAAGAATTTTAGAGTTATTAAAATTAAATTTAAAACTTTTAGAATCCTACCATTTTCTCCTTTGAAGAAAGAACATTCAAAGGTGAACTCAGCTTTCTAAATGGAGAGATTTTAGCACTGTCTTAAAGTCATCGGACTTTTATACACAAGAAGTTATTTGTGAGACCTGGGTATTTCAGTACTCCCACACACAGTAGTCTCCTAGCTCTGAACAGAACATTTGCACCACATGGGATGTTTTGTACTACCTTGCCAATGTGCCTTGTGGGCTGCCTCAGTGAATGGAGCATTATGAATCTAAACTGGTATTTGTTTGAGTTCAGATCTGCTGCCAGGTAAGCTCCCCTTGCTGCTACACAGACTGAAAAATGAGCTGTCTCCAGCAGTCTTGGTCAAGTGTCAGCTGAATTTGGCTTTGTCCAGTCTTTCATCTTTAATCCTGATACGGTCAGCAAATGTCATCTCTTCTGTGACATTCAGTGTGCATTAGGATTTTTATGTAGACTACCAAAGCAATTTCAAATAGCAAAAGATCCCTGTCAAGATCAAGCTACATCTGACTTGGACCATCATAAAAGTGAAATGCCCTCAAGCGAAGATCCTGAACTACCCAGTTTGCATGTCTACGCCCTCTATTCAGCTACATGTATCCAATGTTTTGGAGTGGTTTTTTTCCTCTCAGAATTCAGGAACAAATTTGTGTTGGTCCTCAACTTATTTTTAGTCTATGTCAGTACCTGTACGGCAGCGCTTCAACCAAGGCACTGTGCACAGAAGAATGTGTTTAGAGGGCTTGTAATCAAGACCAGGGACAAGAACAGAATACAGGCAGGTAATCTGGAAGGAGTATTTAGTACCCTTTTGAAGGACAGTAGGATTTCTCCTATAAAATAATATTTCAGGGTACATAAATGACTGCCAGTGCCAGTTTTCTGGGAAATTGCACTCTAAGAGTGTATTTCTTTAGTCTGTACTGCTCCTGCTAATGAAAACTGAATTATGATGAGATCATAACCAATATACCTTTCTGTGGTTTAGACTGTGTTCTCACCATCTGCAACAGTGCAAAGCTGCGTCTAGAATACCCTATGGTGGTTATCTGGCAGATTTCTTAAAAATCGTTCTTGCATTGTATGAACATAACAGCCAAAGTAAGAAGGTTATACAACTCAAGAAACTTTTCAGGAGGCATATTCATTATGTAGAAAAAAAAGGAAAAAAAAAAAAAACAAGGCCTTTCACTAAATCTTTAAAAAAGAGATAATTTTTTAGTTTTTTTAGGTTTTTTTTCCTTTGGTTGCTGAGATTCTTCAAGACCTAATGAAAATATCTGCAGTAACCAAAGTTCTTAAAAAATGACAGACTTGAATTTGCAGTATTATCTTTCCTTATTTCCCTGGACAACTTTTTACTTCAGATACCCAATATCTGTAGATAATACTGCTGATTCTTCAAGAAAAATAATTATCTGCACAGTATTAGTGCAACATGTAGTTTTATTATTGCTTTATAAAATATGGCAGGAGTAATTTCATTTCTAAAGCAGACGTGTAATAAATAGATATAATTGGGTTTTTTCTCTGAAGAAATTTTGGGTTTTTTTTAGCTAAGGAGATAGTTGAATCTGGTAGCTGTTTTACAGTTTATCACAAACTTACTTAAAATACCTGAATCATAGAGAAAAAGATATCTGCTATTTTTTTTTTTTAATATTTAATTAACTCTGGAACAGAAATTCTTTAAACTATCAGTTCAGTCCTACAGAAGGTTTTACTGTAAGACAAAACTAAGATACCAAAAGTTATCACTTCTCGAAAATTTCCCTTACTTTTGCTTTAATCTTTTATCCAACAATCTTTGTATTCCCACATGCTTGTATCAAGGTATCAGGATTTTGCTGTACTTCAAGTTAAGATTCAAGGCTGGGGAGATGTTGAATTACCTGACCATTCATATTTCTAACTTGATGGAATGCCTCCAGCTATGTTATTGATTAGAGGAAAGGTAAAATAAAAAGTCTTGAGAGGACCCTAAGCATTAAGTTGTGATTATGGTGCACTTGCCTTGCAGCCGCCTCCACATTTAGCTCCCACCTTTATGGCGGTGTGGACTGATCATGTCTGAGCAGACACAAATGATACAGCCTACAGAGACTCTGCTTTTTGCTGCAAGGACAAGTAAGATTTGTAGCCATTTCAGCCTGTGAAGGATCTCAATATGTCACAGAGATCATTGTCAACATTAATTCACAAGAGAGTCCTTGTGTGTTCCCAATATTCACATCTCTGTAGAGTGCATGCAGCCACTGACACCAAACAGCTTGTGCACAGGAAAGCTACCTGCATCTTGCAAATATTCTTGCAAATAGAACTATAAGACTCCCTAGTTTTGTCCAGTTGCTCCTATTCTTAAGCTTAACCTGATGCATCTCCACACTAACTTGTAACTTTTTTTGCAAATTTAGTAGTAAAAGGAATTAGGAAAAAATAAGGGGAAAAAGGACAAGGATATTTAGTGGAAGGAAAGCCTGTACAGAGACTACAAAGCTGTCATGGAGGAGACAATATCTGGTGTAAGAAGAAATACTGAAGAGAGTTGAAAAGGCAGAGAAAGTGACTAAATTGGGCAGTATTTGGTTACTTGGTCATCATTGCCGCAGGCATTTCAGAGGGACAAATGAGTAGTAGAGACAAATCTTGTAATGGAGACAGCTGCTCAAAGATTGCAGCTTTGATAGCCTAAGACTACAAGTTCCAGAACAGACTATTCAATTTTATTTGAAATATTTCCTTATAACACACAATTCCTTGCACAGTGCCTTCTGATTCAGATACACAGAATATAGAAGCCCCACTGATGTGTAAGGCTTGCTTTGTCTTTCCATCTGCATTAAACACATGAGGATTCTTTTGGAAAGAAACAAGCACATGGACTTCATTCAAGCCATCCTACCAAGCACTGTGCTGATGATGCCAGGTGGTTTATAAACATTAAATTAAAATGCATCAATAGCAATCCAGAGACTTTTAAATCACACATATTTGTGCCCATTCTCAGAGAGCACAACCATTATGGACAGAAAAAAAGAATGATGATTGGAAACGAAATGTCAAGGAGAAAAATCATACTGTTCAAAATTTTGACTTACGCTTCAATTTTATTAGACACTCTGAGATTTTTCCTTTTATAGAAGATCTATGTAATTAGAAAACAGAAAAGTTGACACCTCTCATCTTGCTACAGCCTAATAACAAGAGAAGTTTTTAGAAGTGAATGCTCTGATGCATCTGAGGGTGTGCAGAGCTGTAGCTGAAAACATCACAGACGGTGCCTCTGCTGTGGCAGAGCTAACAAGACCCTTGAGTCACAGACATTTCCTCCTGAGGAAGCCATACTAGTTGTTCATTTTATGTGCCTTTTGACACCAGTAGCCTGCCAATAAAAACTGGCACCATAACAGCACAACCCTTTCTTCCAGGGAATGGAGCAATTTTCATGTCAGAGATCGGGGCTGTTACACATGCTGCTCTCAACAGCAGAGCTGTGAGACCAGAAACAAGACAGATGCCAATATTGGCACTGCTACCTATATGGATTGCAGATGCCTTTACTTACTGACAAACTGAATGCCAATTTTGTTTCTGTCACAGCTTTAGTTTCTGTACAGAATAAGCAGCTTTAAATGAGAAAAGTAAGCAATCAGATTTAAGCTACCGACTTACTGTGGTAAATCTAGAAAGATTCTATAGGAAGCATTGACAATGATCCAAAACTTGCATATCAGATAATTCTATAAAATGCACTCTCTAGTATATCCACCAAAAATTACTTTTGCTTCCTTGGTGTTTCTTCATTTGGGAACAAGATCTCTCCCTCCAAGCTACATCCTGCCTTGACATATAATCTCCTCAGAGTTCATTTCTTCAAGGAAAACCAAAGGTTGTTTTGACCACATTTGGAAATGTATCCCTTGGTGAAATGAGGTCAACAATCTACCCCTCAGCCTGTATCTGGAGGCATATTCATTTGCTTTTGCAGAAGAACAGGGTATTTGACCTTCATTTGAAATAAGCCTACGAGATTATTCTACCAATTTCTTTCCAATATCTGTCAGGTTTTAACTTTTTAAGCTTGGGCCAGGCATGTTATAGATTTCAGTTTTCACAACTCAAAGAAAACAGAGGTCTCTGTCTTCAAGATGAACAGGGTTGCCTTGGTTTTTTCTTATTTCAAATCTAAGCCCATTTTATTAGATAGTACGGGGAAGGAATGCACTTGAAATACCTTTCATTACTATTACTATTTTAGTGTTTATAAAATAACAATAATATGCAGGTTTTGTCTCCTTTTATTTTTAACCTCTAGATCTCACATTACATGCAAACCAGGACTACAAATCCTATGTAATAATCTGAGGCATGGAGTGAGATGATAAAACCAAATTATGGTCAAAGTAGTGAAAAATTCAAAGCAGCAACCAGCTCTCCAACATTCTAACCTGATACCACACCTCTAACTACCGTTTCCCGTAACAATATCCAGCACAAATATCAGGATTTAAAAATTCATCAACAAGACAAAGTTTATTTCAAGACAAGTTCATCACTTCCTATTGGCCACCAGCTACAGCAAATACTGCAAGGTCCTCCACAGTCAAATTTTCATTTCTCAGATACAAATGAGCTTGTCTGCCCCAGTGCAATTGAGAGTACCTGAGAGACATATCTCACGTGTTGACTGGCCTGACATTTACTTAAAGAGAAACTCTGTGAGCAAATACTTCCCTCTTTTTTATTTTTATTTCATTTTTTCTTTTTCTTTTTTTTTTTAGATGAAACTGTTGGGGCTACAAGTCTTTATTTGTAGATGTTGACAGGATTGAACACCAGAAAAAAGACTTGGTATAGACTCCTAGTGACTGGCTTCAACAGAATACCACAGCTGTGTGTGAAGAGTTGCATGTGGTATTCACCAGCTGTCGATATTTTCACCCCTCACATTTCATTTACAGGAGCCCAGCAATCAATGTTGGAGAGCTTTCCTTGCTGCTCTAATGATACAGCACTGCATTGCACTGGGAAACCACTGGCTTCACGGCACTTTGCAAAGGGTATTTAATGGATGGGACACCAAAGCACACAGAAAAAGTGATTTACCCAGGAGAGTCTCAAAGATGCAGAATAAGATGTAATGAAATGCAAAGCTCTTGACTTCAGAGCAAGACCACTAGTCTTTCGGCTTGCTGCAAAACTCATTGTGGGAATATGAGTTTACTGACTATGGGGTGTTGACTCAAATACAGCTATTTTTGTTAATGCTTTGAAGCTTTGAGATACAGCAGCACCATCGATTTTGCTAGCTTCTCTGGTGATGGAATGTTCAAATCATGTTGTTACATTCTGCAGAACAGAAAACTAGCAATTTTATGGGGTTTTTAATGTTACCCTCTATGTCAACCCAGCAACTCAATACAGATATCAGCAGTTACAGCAAAGTCAGAAATGGGATATAAGTTTCTCTTAAGTTCTCTGTTCACACAACTGTGAAAAAGCCCATGTTTTGGAAATAAAAACTCTTTTTGCACTGAAGGAAAAGTTTACAAAAGCTGTGTCAACTGGCTACAGAAACTCAGAACACTGTTTTGAGTTATTTCATATAAACACAGCAACGTGTGAAAGGCTCAAGGTGTTCTGAAATCATGGATCAATTATACAAAAGTCCAAAGAAAGAAAAAAAAAATCAAAAGAGAACATAACTTTCAAGGCAATACTTAATTTGGTATTATACAACTTGTTTTGAGCAGTTTATGATACAGTTAAAAATTGTGTGTCCAAAATGGTTTTTTAGCTCCAAATTTCAGTGCACACCATTTCTGATTCATTCACAGATGTCATATAACACATGACATATGTTGCAACATATACCTAATACTCTGAATTTATTCACATTTTCAAGAGGCATAAAAATTAGTAACTACCTCAAAGTTGTTCAATTAAGGGATTACTTTTTTCTATGCATGCCTGCTTTCTCCTCTTAGTACTGCTCACATTCAAGAAAATTCTGATTCCACTAAACCATGTGTTTTACATTAAAAAAATTTGATTTTTTTTTTAATAATACAGCTATGAACAGGCCTTTTAGGCCAAAACCAGAAGGGTTAGAAGGGGGATGATGGCCATCCAGAGTCTAGTCACAGTTGGAAGCATGGCATTGGATGACCATTTGTTGTGATCTAGCATGGCAATTCATATGGTTATCAGTTAAAGAGATGATTGCTGTGCTAACAGATTTTCCTGAATGCAGCAATTTTGATACCTTTTTTATTTGTGCTGCTCTTCTATACAGGGTGCACATGTTAGCCTCTGAGTCTGTCCAATGTTTCTTCACTTGGACCTCCGACTTATTGTTACAGATTAATGGGTGTTTTTTTCCAGAACCTGGAACAGTTCTTCTTTTATCCTTGAACACTGTCTGTTCACATGCTTTCTCAAAAGCTATTAACGGTCTTCTGCTTTTTAGCTCTATTCAATAGGGAACATTAGCATTTGAATTGACTTTTTTCGCTGTGGGTAACATTCTGTGTATTCAAGGGTCAGAAGATATCTGGGCAAAGATTACAATAATTTTCATGTTGTATCTTATTTATATGAAGATAACCATGCACAGAGAGGTCACGTTCAATTTTCACCCTTTGCTTGCAAAATTTGGGAAAAGTTCGCAGTCATTTAAGAAACCTGATTTTATTAGCAGTATTTATTTCTTCCTACTTTTTGAATTTTAAAAGGTGTGAGATATGTAGGGGTTTTTGTAGTGAAAAACAGCATAAGGTAATATGGTAAGTGCCTTGCATTCATGCCAGCTTGATAAGAGAAAATAAATGTTGTCCAGTGTGTATGAGACAAGGGGAGGAAGCTCATATTACTGGCGGCCTAGCAGTGTAGCAGTAGGAAGGTTAATTAAGGGCAGAACTTAATGTGACTTGCTCCAAGAAAAATTATCCCCTCAATGATATTGGACAGCTGTAGGATATTCAATGTATGTCTGAGGAATCTTCCTCTTCCTCTTCTCTCTTCTTTTTTTTTTTTAGTGAAGATTACTCTCCCATGGTGCTTATTTCTTTCTCGCATTTTTGAAATGACACATAAACGCATAAAACTAACGAGGTAACATAAAATTGCTTAGATACACAATATATCCCAGTCTTGACTTCTTAAAAATATTCAGCTTCTCGAGAGTAAAGGAATGAAATATTCTGTTTAATGATTCACCAAGTATTTTTCCAAAACAAGAGGGAGAAGAGCCACAGACTGTTTTCAGTTTTCATTTCAGTGTCCAGACTCTAACATTGAGGAGAACCAGTGAAGTGAAATTTTTCAGAGAAGACTGCTAACCAGAACATCAGCCTGTCTCATTTACTGTCCTGAGATTATGCTGCACTTCAACTCTCTTATGCCTAGTAAACTCAACAATGTCTTCCAGGTAATGCCTCAGTGCAATGTCAATTTCATTCATTAGAAAAGCTTTCTGATTCTGAGTAAATAATTTGAAATAGAGTTCCCAGTAAAAGAAACAATGGTTTAGTCAGTCAAACTAATTTGCTTGGAGTTATTTGAGATGACAGCATTACTCATGTGCAATGGTTAACATGTTCTTTGCTGCTCAGCTGAGGCATTTCCAGCTTTCCTAGTTCATGGGGAGGACATGTTTGAAGCAGACCACATACTTCAGATGTTAGAAAAGTACTACAAATGCGAAAAGTTCCTGCAAACATGCCCCCTTGGACCTACTTCTGTATTCTGTCAAAATACATGGGGGTAGAGGGAATTATACTGAAGTTAGGAAGTAACACCTGCATTAAGTCAGCATAACAGAGAGAATTAGGGTGCTTATCTCTGGCAAAGACTGCAGCATTTTGCAGTTTCTTTTTCAGTCACTTTGCTGCTTCTGTGTATGTGAGATTAGACATGGGATTAACTGAGCCTCTGAAAAAATTAAAGGAACACATCTGTAGGTTTCAGAGAGCACAGTAATGCTAAAAAACGCTGAAAACAAGCACTTTATTAGTTATATTGCCAAGATTAGCATTATAACATACTATATCTCCAGGCTATGCAGTCCTGTGTGACTGCAAAAGTTGCCATGGTCTGTCCTTAAATATGCATGATGTCTTTTGATACAGAAGAGCAGAACTGGTCCCTTCAGGGAAAGGATTCTTCATTCTGCTTGGAAGCATTCTGCCATTGGAGATACTATTTATCATGAAGGATTCATCTAATTTAAAACATTTCAACACATCTAATTTAGAAGACTATAATTTAGCAACTTGTATTGTCTTGCTGTTCTATACCTTTTAGAAGTACGCAATATGTGTGGGATAATTTCTCTCTATCTTCACATGCATCCTGCTATAGTAAGAAGGATTTGTCTTACATACCACACAGTGCTTTTTTTCTGGATGTTTTTAGTTTTGCTGCTTTCAGCCTAATGCATTGTTCCTTTGTAAACTATACAAAATACATAGGCAAGCTCATTACAGGTATCAATTGGCCTCCATCGACACAGAAATTTTACAGACCATTTGCCAATGCTTTTAAAAAATGCTATTGTCCTTTGGTTTTAGTTGAATTCCGTTTTCTCGCCTTTATTTGTTTTTTTTTCCAGCATTTTGATGGACTTAAACATCTACTACCTGCTACAAGAAAAATAAGGGGATGGAAAATATGGAGAACCATTCTGACACAGATATCCACACGAGTGAAAAGTCTATATTTATATGCCCACACACTGTCATTTGCAGGCTGTTGTGTGAGCTGCTTAGCGATAGCTGAGATTCTGGGCCAGCCACTTCTGTAATCATTTTTTCCACTCTTTCTATTGTTACAAGTGAAAAAAAATGGCAGTCCTCCAGTGACCAAATTAAGAACAACTCAAGTGTATTTTGTCCAAAGCTATTCATTCATACAAGCAGTATTATAAAATGTTCTAATTAAATGCAAGGCACCATATTATATATCATCTTTCTAATTTCAGAGAAGGGCTCACCATACAATTATTAGCAAACCAAAATAAAATATTTTAAAAGCTTTTGCAGTCAAATGCATTTGTGGCTGCACTTTTATAAATAGTTCTTTGTTTTCTTTAGTACAGCACGGTGAAATTCAACCTTGCCATTTTTATTCCTGACAAGACAAGAGGCATAAGGTGTTAGCAGCAAAAGATGATAAGCAATGTTGCCTTCGGTGTATCATTGCTGCCAGAAATGCGAGGCCTTTCATGTGCAAGGTCAGAGACCAACACCGTGATGTCTCAGCAGACAGGGAACAGTGTCACAGGGATTTTCCTTCACCTTACTAGGAAGAATGAATACAATTATTTTATCTTGTATATGTAGCGTTTGCTCCGCTTTGCCAGCACAGAGGGCTGACCTTTGTGTCACCTTCAGATGATGTTTCTGATAGAAACATGGGCTACAACAAGAGAACTGATTGACAACAGCAGCATTAGCAGCTGCCATCTGGAGCAGCTAACAATGAGGTTTGGAGCTTAGCTATTGGAAAACAGGATTTCCTTTCGATCCTGTTTTGTTCTTTTCAGGGCTGATATTTGTAATCAGTAAATATCAGGAACTTTTAGGTCTCTATTATGGTTTCTCCTTATTCCCCTAAAATACATGCAGAACAGGCAGGAGCTGTTCTCAGCACACACTATCATAGTCTCAAGTATCAGAGGATATAAGAGATATTCTCCAGTAGTAGAGCCCACTGACCCCAGCTTTTGTCAAAATGGTCAAGAATTCATAGGGAGAAGAAAATTTGGACCCTAACAAAACTTAAGTGACATTTTTCTGTCCTAACACACACTAATAAACCAGATGAAGTTGAATCTGTCCCCTTGATTGGCAAACCACATTTATAAAAACTTTAAGCCTGCCTCCTCTAGGAGAAATATTTGCTTCATGACTGCAGGAATCCAGGGATCTGCATGCTAGGAGACATTTTTTGCAATAAATTATGACAAAGAATTCCTGTGTTTGTGTTATTTCTGTCCTTCATCACGGAAATATCTTGTTTCTGAAAGGATCGCACCTCATCAGTTCTGACACTGTCAGTCCATAAATCTGTAAAATACAGAGGCATTTATTTATCCTCTAGTTTGGACTGTTAGTCATCTGCCTTTACTGCTTTTCTTTCCAAATAAAAATGCTCCAAAAACCAGAGAAACTGTGAATTACCATTTGGATAGAGACACGATGGGTAGGCAGAGACTACAGTACTGTGACTGCATGCTTCATGGGCACTTCATACGCATAATATTATACCATGCTGTATCAGCAAAATTTTTCATAAAAGCATTTACCTGAATTTTTCAAGTGAATTTCTTCTGAATCAATCACCCTATATCCTGTTGATTACACTGTGCAGGGAGATGATCTATTTACATACTAAAAAGGTCAAGGTTGAAAAAAATCTGTATCAACGGTGCATAATCATTGCATTCAAGTGAAACAAAGAAGTGTATGAACCCAAGAAATCATTTTGCCTTTTTGTCTCTATGTACACAGGCTTGAGACATCTTTGTGGAGACATAATGCAGTATTTCAGGGTAAGTCAAGTGATTGGCAAGCATGTTCATAATACAAACCTTTCTGATTACTAATAGGAACAAAAAATAGTCAAGCAACTGATGTAAAATATGGGTTAGATTCATCATCTAAAATATGTAATTAATTCAAGGGTGTGTTCCATTTGCATAATAGATGCCTTTTATTTTCAGACCCAGTTAACAGGATACAAGCCTTCATAATAGGCTTTGAATTACATTACTAGTCTATTTCATTTACTGTGTGCAATAATGCAAGTAGAATACAGACTACTAAAAATATTTATATATTTGCATTCAAGTGTGATTATACAAAATATTAAGGATTAATTCCTCTTCTAGTGTAAATTGGCATAACTCCCTGTACTTGATGTGATTTTCCCCTGCTAATTAAAGTATAAATGCATCCATGTTGTTTCTGCCAGCTGAAGTTATAAACTCTGCAAGGCTGATGTACCTCTAACGTATTTTTCTGCTGTATTGTGGTCTGATTGATCAGCTGTGGTAAAAGACACAAAGACTGTGATTCAAAAGGAAATCTAGACTACTACTGCTACTCCCATAAAAATTATCCTTTTTTTAACCTCCGTCCTGCAGCTTCTGTATATGCCACATCTCATAAAACATATGGACTTCATTTAAAATTGTTTAAGGTATAATTGCTGCATTTTTTCTATTTCCGCTCTGGTTTCCTTCTCTGATTCTCACATGGTCTCTCTCCTGCCTAATAATTCTTTTTATTCTAATGAATCCCAGTGTAATTACTTCCTATTACATCAAGTGTTTTCATGTTTCTATGATAATTTCCTTTATTTAAAAATTCTGTTTCTACAGAGATTAAGTATTAATCAGTTAATTTTAAGTAGAGTCCTATATGACACAATGGTACTGCTATTAAAAAAAAAAAATCCACCGTTTTGGAGAAAACACCAAATAGCTAGCAATCTTTCGATGGGACAGGCCACATGGCACGACTTCAAAAGTGTTGGACATTTCTGGGAAGAGGAATTTTCTGCAGGAGTGAAATACCCTCTCTGTCTTCGTTGTCTTTTCCATAATTTCCTTCCTGAGGGAACACAGCCATCTGCCTCCATGACAGTCCTGACAGAGCCCCACTCTTCCTCAGACCTTCCATTCATCCTCAAACTGTGGTAACACTTCTGTGTTTGCCTAGGACTCAGCCAAACAAAGTAGTTGTTTACCTCCAGTAGTAGCAGGTGAGGGGAACCACATAAATAAAAAAATAAAACTTAAAAAACCCAATACAATTATGCAGGACAAGTTACCACTTCCTGAGGCTAACAAAATATACCACAAAACCCCTCTTTGCTATAATGTTTTAAATTAAGGTTTTCTTTCATGGGTGGGGTTTTTGCTTTGCCGTCAAAAACAATCTCCCTCAGTGCCACTTCTCTGTGGGACGGTTATCAAATATGTTAATAATTATAATAATAATAGCACAGGCATCAGCCCTTCCAGCCATCAGGAAATGCCAATAACTTTAAGACTGAATCTGAAGGAGGAGGGCAGGAGCGTTTCAAATGAGCCAGGAAAAACTGCCACTAGGTAATTTATTGATACATTTTCCCTTCTTACATAATTCCAAGTTCCTGTCACTTTTGCAACATCCAAATCAGATCTGCTTGCACAATCAGGTGAATTCAAGGACAGGCTAAAGACCACAACACCTTGTTTCACCAAGTGAAGTGATTGAAGATCCCTGTTCAAGATTCCAAAAATCACAGCTGATGCTTTATGAAAGCATAGAACACACCACCATCAAAGGCCTGACCCTGTATTGTGTCTCCTCCACTCACACCAGTGGACTCATCTCATTCACTCAGCTCCTTTAGTGCGTAAAGTAAAGCCCATAATTTTTTAATGTTATCTTTGGTCCTTTTAATTCTGTTCATTAAATCTCTTACCCCCCACTCCCAGGAATGACAACTGAATACAATAATTCACACAGAGATAATGGTCCTGGGGAGATTTGTTTGCAGAATATATGATTCTTCGGTTCTATATTACTTTATGGCCTTTTAAAAAATAGGGTCTACTGGACCTATAATGCTTTTTTTTTAGAAGCAGTCAATTATATGTCAGTGGGGAGATTGGAATTGTTGTACTTAGTTTTACTGAATTTTTCTATTAAGTAATGCACGCTGTGCAATGAAAGACCAAACTTGCTAAAGAATTTGTCCCACTAACCCTGATTTTCACCACTTTGCATATGCAGTCCTCTGAATCTAACCCACCCATAGAATTATATAGGTTCCAATGGTCCTCTGGGTACCAACTGATCCACACAGCACTCAAACCTGAGCCAATTTAGGGAAATCGGGGACTTTTTCTTTACAGTCAAGAATATCTCCAGGACAGAGATATTAGAAGTCTGTGGGCAATCTGGTACAATATCTGACAAATATCACAGTGAAAAAACTTACCTTAATATCTGATCAGAACTTCTCCTGTTGTGTCGTTTGCACCTTATCCTTTTACTCTACACCTCTAAAGAAATGATAAATCATTTGGGACATGTATGTAAATAAATATTTTACTTACACATCTGGTTTTCATTTTCACATGCAATCAAAGTGGTTTTAATTAAATTAATTATATGGTCTGCCATTTGAAGTCCTCTACTTTTCTTTACATTCACAATGAAAGTTCAGGGTGGACTTATTTAAAAGTTTCAGTGTTTTCAGACCCTCCGTAATTTTCAGTGCTGGGCTTGTCCTGAACTCATTGGAGTTATTAATCCTGTATTTCCTTCACAGTTCCATTAGAACTAGCAATTAGGGGAGTTTTTGTGATATTACTGGCTCATACACTTCTCTATAAGGAGATTTTGAAAGATGACTTGGAAAAAGTTCTTTAATTTAAATCAGCTTCCTTTACCATACTGAAGAGATTTTGATGTCTACCATGGTTTTAATACACTGATATTCACACTAAAGCAGATATTTAAAGATATGCAAACAAAAGTTCAATAAAACCGAAATTTTCAAATACAGTTTATTCTAAAGTAATGAGATATAACAGTGTAAATTTCAGATATTCCATGATAAAACAGCAATACATGCACACATTTACAGTAACTGGTGCTGAAATTATAGTGGATAAATTGCAGAGACACTTACTGAGAAGAAAACCTCCTAGATTCAACACTAGGCTGGGCTCCACAAGCCTGACTCGGATACTGTGGTTCCTTTGTGAAGACTTGGCCACCTTTGACTGGGATTTGCACCACGGAAGTGCTGAAACACATGGGACCCCTGCAGTAATGAGGGAGGGATGAATGGAGACTCCTCTGTGTGGCAAGTCCTGGGGACCACACCTTCTCCTTCAGGGAACATTCTCAGCACCTGGCACCACACAAAAGGTGGGTGCAAAATATCACACCACCACGGCCCTGACGCACCATCAGACCTACCTGTCCCTGTTCAGCCCTCTCTGTGTTATCCCCACCCTGCCACAGGCCAGGACTGCATTTCAACCCCCCAGGGCAGTCAGCCCCTGCCCCTAAAACATCACAGCAGGGCCAGTCTCCATACCTGGCCATGGGAGGCTCCAAACTATATCCAGAGAGGTGACTGAAGCCTGTGGTTGGGGCTGTCTTGAGATGTCCCAGCTGCCCTGCTCCTGCCCTTGCTGGAGGGACAGGCATCACTGCCAGACCATGCCCTGACAGACTCCATGGGGGCTGGACATGTGCATTTCAAAAGAAAGCAGTTGTCCAAAAACACCTAATGCTGAAGTAGAGGGCTAATACATGAATCCACAACCTCTCACAACCAATACATCTCAAAACCATTTCCTAGCCACAGAATCTCTTGGCTTGCTTTGGTGTCTGTTGCAGATCCCAGGTTTTGATACAGGAGCAGACAGTGAGTGATGCTCCACTGTGAATCCTTTCATAACATTCACTATACTATGAATTCTTCTCCTGGAGCTGGTCATCTGCCTTTAGGCTTTACAGCACCAGCAGTCTTAGAGTCTTGAGACCTTTTCTTTTTCTTTAGTCTGCACTTCAGTACCAAAGCTGTCTTTTGATCTATCTCTTACTGAGAAGTTACTTTGCAAGGGAAATTTTGGAAGTCCAGAGGGGTCTGCTTTATTCTTTCTACTCATTGCAATAAAGACCAAAATTGAATGAGTAGGAGGCAATACCAAATGAGGGAAATGGATTTCATCACCCTTAGGCTATTTCAACTACCACTCTTCTTTGCACGAGGGTCCTCTGGGCATTGCAGGAAGCCAACAGTTTTTAAATGCAAAGTTAGTAATCATTAGCAAGAAACATAAGAATCTCTTTCCAACTGGGAGAGAAACTGATGGTGAAGCAGACAGCCTGGAGGTGAAGGAAGCAGACAGGGGTTAGGAAAGGCTGTCTTTTGTATGCTTTCTCCAGAAATTGATTGAACAGAATGCTGCTACTTACACAAAAGCAAATATCACCACACAATTTAAGAGCCATTCAGTGAGATCTGCCAGAAGGAAAGAATTTATAGGGCATAAAGTAGAATATTCACAGATCTTTATGTACCTCTGCCTGTGATGTAAACTCTGCAGCAGGATTTCAGATTGATGCTTTTATTCAAACATAAAACTAAAAACATTCTAATCTTATTTTATACTTTTTCAGTGCCAGTATAGGTCTATAATACTTTAGTTGTATTATAATATGGCAAGTACTATGTTCCAGTGTGGCTTTAGCCAAGAGAATTGGCATACCTGAAAAGATATGTCTATATTGCAGTTACTTGAGATTGTGCAGACATAACCAAGTTGCCTTTAAACTAGCTTGTTTGGATAGTCAGCTCACCTTCAAATTTCTTAAAAGCATTACCAGCATTGATTCTGTTATCCCAAGAAGAACTCTCTGTGCAGTGCTCTTCAGACATAAAAAGGAGAAAGGAGTAAAGGGGGAAGTGTTCTGTGCTCAGCAGGAAAATTGCCTCTCCTGCTTCTGACAAGAGGGTGAAAAATTGGGTACAAGGACTGCATTTCTGGGCTAATGCCAAAACCCTGAGTAACAGCCACCACCCGGGTGGCTTGACCTGACAGATACTCCCCCCATCAGTTTTACCATGGATCATGGGGATTTCAATTTACTGACTTTTGCTGCTCTGAAGTGTCTTGGTGCCTGAATGCTATTAGGCCAGTGCCCTGTGCTCCAATGCTATCAGGTCATAGAAGAGTTTGTACCTTCATTAACACTTAGTACCTAAAAATCTGCCACAGACTTTTAGACAGAGAAAATCGTCACACTCTGAGAACTGGGGAAAAGTAGATTGAACTCTTTTCCTGCTTTCTCTTGAACTTCTCTTGACCTGTCCCCTCACAGGGCTTCTTTCTTGCTCTTAACACAATTTAGATCAAGCAACGTAAACTTTAAAATCTAACCTTTGTGAGTTATTCTTGAATCCTTCATCTGTTCTGTGAAGGACCAATGAAGTCACCTGCTGATACCTTGTCCTTGATGGCTAATACATGTGGACCTTGCCTTTACCATGCAGTATGCAATGTGCTGCAAATATTAAACTTATTTTCTGCAGAAGTGAAGAAGTGTAAAGAATATACACTTGAAATGGTGCAAATACCCCCACTGTTCCCAATGCAACTCATGGACATGAATGCACCTTGTGATGTTAACCTTTCAATGCACATTAGACTTAAGAATTTGGGATAAACCTGACTGAAGTGTGGCTATCTACAAAAGCAAATTGAGAGGAGAAACACAAAACACATAAAATCATGTCAGTGAGGGATGCAAGTGCCAGTTTTGGCCTGAGCATGTAATATAATCAGTACTTACATATGAAAGAAAGGCATTTAGCAAACTCATTTTTCAAGAAACTCATCAGGGAAGCATATGCTGATAATTAAATCTATGGCTGATCCAACTCAGAGATTTGCACTGTCACAAGAACCAAGGTATTTAGTCACTTAAGGGAACCCATTTTGAATCACTGCCCTCTTCAGAATATATGTTCTGTGACAAATATGGCAGGGTTTGTCTTTGATGCATATAGACCTTTATGATGCCAAGTACTTGGATTATCTCAGTTATAACCTGAACATCATGGTTTTCCAAGGCCTAGGCCAAGACTGGGAGGTTATGCAGGATCTCAAACTCTACGTTCTGTCTCAAGCAAATGAGAGGATGTTCATTAGTTTGTCTTTCAATGAGCCTTCAGTGCGCTCACTGAAGTGAACACTTGTTCATACTACATCCACCACAGGCCTGCTGATCCCGCCAGGGTGCAGGGGCACCGCAGGACACAGCCCACGTTTGGGAGATGCTGGCCTGGCATGCCAACTGTTTCTCATTAGCA
The DNA here is from genome assembly GCA_013397955.1 of Grantiella picta. Classification (NCBI taxonomy): domain Eukaryota; kingdom Metazoa; phylum Chordata; class Aves; order Passeriformes; family Meliphagidae; genus Grantiella; species Grantiella picta. Next base: position 351,338 of record VZRM01001799.1, on the reverse strand, counting down.
CCTTCTCCTCCAGACCTCACTCCTGCAAAAGGCACCAGGAACAACATTGCACACTGCTCCTGGCCCTGTCCTCAGGATCCTTCCTCACAAGTTGCTTTTCCACATTCGATTCCTCTCCCATGTGTCAGGGGCTCAACCTATATCTGCTAAAATGCTTTATCAGCCCTAACATGAATTAGCCACTTCCAAATAATAAACATGAAACCAGAATTTGGCCCTGAACAAATGTTCAAATTTAAGACAGCTTAGAGTGCCAATGACTGACTATCTCCCAAACTTCTGTCCCATAACACTTACCTTGAGAAAATACTCTAGGCCTTCCCACTCCTATATAAGTTTTCTGTAAGCACCAGTGTAGGCCATCTAGGTATGACAAATGTAATGAGTTAGAGGGGGCTGAAGGTCCACAGTTGGCTGTCAATAACTGGAATGAAATTTAGGTGTCCTGAATTGTCTTTGTATTCGTGAATGAACTACACTTGCATGCCTATAACAATCTAGTCAGGCAGGCCTTTTACTACACTTAATTTTCCCTGGACAAGGTTTAGATCCAGGGATTGTAATAGCCAAGACAAAGCACAGTTGTTTTTTAATGACAAATGACCTGACCAAGCCTCTGCTTTAGCCATCTCTGCATATCTCACCTAATCCCACTTCCAGAATTAAATTACTTAGAAACACTAGAAGTCATAGGAGAGTGCATCAAAGATCAATAGAACTCAAGACACATGGAAGGAGAGAGAACAGGCATCTTTAGTGCTTTGGCTAGTGTTTAGAGTTTGAAAAATTCTAATGCTGAAACTTATAGCAGAGAAAAATTCTATGCTCTTCTTGGGCTCCAGGCCAAAGCAATCACATGTATTTAGTGTGAAAGCACTACATTTACCATTTTAAACTCTATTCTCATCCTAATTCACAACCACTTATGAGAAAATAAATTTTATCACTGAAGGTGCAAAAACCATAATAGCCCACTCAGAAAATACAATAGTTATTAGAAGAAATATTCACTACCTACTTTGATGGATTAGCCACATTGATCCCCCTAAGCCTTTCCAATTATGAAGATATTAACATGAAATTTATTCTTTAAGGACCTACAAAAGAGAGTTGTAAGTGTTGAAATGGTGAGGACAACGCTAACTTACAGCAAATACCAGTATATAATAGTTCATTTGGTGATAAAGAGAGGTAAATTGAAGTGAACTATATATGGAAAGTCCTATTAGTCATACAACTATACCAACAAACAGCTAATACAATAATTTTTGAGGAATTGAAGAATTTCTTGAAAGATCAGTTCTACGAGCCAGGTCTGTAGAGGTTTTTTTAATTCCAGCTTTCACCAAAACGTGCCTATGTGCCTGAATGTGTGTGGCTCACTTTCCTGTAAGCTTGACTACCTTTCCCAGCTATAACAAGAGGCCTTGTGTGTGTCTCTCTCTCTCCTCTACAAGTCAATGTGGAGTGATATCAGATCTTTATGGCTGCAGCACTACACCTCTTCAACCAACTAGCGTTTAAGTATTGTAGTGCAATGGGAATGTCCAATTGATCTTGGGTGTTTTTAGCAGAGAGTGCAGAGGTCCCTGAGGGCTTCTGCCTGCACTCACCCTTGCTCTGGGAAGTCCCAGGAGCACTGTGCAGAAACAACTTCTTCTCCTGGATTTCAACAGCACAGAGCTGGGTCTGTATAGCAGCAGACAGGAGCCACTACCCCCTGCACAACCACAACTCGTTCAGTGCTCTCAGCACCTCAGCAGGACTCCATCGAGCATGGTTGCTACTACTCTCAGTGAGGTCATGTGTTGTCTAAACATGTGTTCCACTTGTAGTTACATGCTGAAACATGATCTCATTCTATTGCAGGTCAGAGGAGGTATTCATGAAAGGGTAAGAATAGACATCATTATAAGTGAATTTTATCCTTGATCTTCTAAAACCTGCTCCTCAAGCCTTCAATCTATATTTGTTCAGTACCTTTCCTCACAGCCCAGTACATTGTACTTTTGCAGTGATTCTCCTTTGCACAGCTAAAAAAACCCCCTCACAGACCATTTTCGACGTGTGAAAAGAATATAGGTACAGTTTTTACACTGTTGATATAAACACTATCCTTTTGTGAATTCAGTTTTAGAGTATTTTGATAGGCAGATAAATAAGGACTTTTGCTACAGTCTCTTATTCCCAGGTGGGTGGTATTTTCTGTAGTGTTATTACCACCTGTATAAATAGCAGCACTACTGCTGGTGTAATTTGGACTGCTGTGGATGTATACACTCAAAGCTCAATTAGATAGTTTTAGTTGTTCACCTATAAAATGATAACTGCAGTCACCTGGCATTTGGTAAATAGATTCAGCAACCTCAGTGCTCCAGAACATCTCCCTAATTTGCCACAAATAAAGAACACTGCATAAAGCCTGGCATCCCTTGTGAAGCATCCTGTAATTGCAGCAGAAGGGGGAATACAGCACATTCAGATGCCAAGGTACTTCAGCTGCAAATATCCACTAACAATTTTATTACATAAGCTTTTAGGCTTGAATAAGAACTCTCCTACAGCATTGTGTTTCTCTGATGAAATTAGGGAGGAATGTACCCTGGCAAATATACCCATCCAGAATGAAAATATATTTACAGTGCTTTAACACTATTTAGTCTGAATATCCACTAGGAAATTTAAAATTAGGTTCAGCTTGGTTTGGTCGGTGTCCGCTGTTACATAATAAAGGTCTGTACCCTTATGTCAATATTTGGAAGGAAATTCATTCAAGAATAACTAGTGTTATAGTCCATAAACATGAGCACCGAAGACTATAAAGAGAAATATGTAATTTACCTAGAGGTAAGATTTCTTAAAAGACCTGTGTGATGTTCTAGAAAGGTCCAGATAACAAAGAGGTATGTCCTTAAACCTCTAAAGAAGTAACACTGCATCCCTAGTAAACTGTGATGCAGTAGCATCACAGCAGTCTTTAGCTATATAATGTCATTAAGGAATGGAATTCTTGATTTGCTATTTCTTCCCTCGCAGCACTTAAAGGGCAGCAAAATCTTTCTGTCATGAAAGCATTAGAAGCAGCTCGGAGTATTAACAGCAGCTAACTTTGAGTCCTTCACTTAGAGTATCCAATCCAGTAATATTATGGGAAGTATTTACATTATATGACAACTCTCAGCTTCTATCTCTCCCTCCTCTTTCAAGTTTATTGATTTATCACTACAGAATATGATAATTTCTTCTGAGGCATTGCCTTCCCTGATGGCTCTTTTCTTCACCAACTATAGTGGAATATGTGGGATGCAATTCCAGTGTGCTGTTGAAAAGAGTAATTTGTTTCTGAGATTCGAATAATATTTTCTCCTTTGACTGAGCAAAATACATTAATTTTTCAGTTATATCCTGTCAATAAATTCCCCCAAAAGCGACATTTTAACTGATTACAATCCTATAGCCTTGATGCCACTGTGGATATTAATACTTAAAATTAAGAAGCTTGATTGCCATCTCTTCATCATACTTGCAAGTTTACTGAACTAATTAAAAATATATTAAAATTAATGAAACTTTGAAAGTGATTAAAGTGGTTTCACACCAGGAGAAAGACACTTGAAACATCAATTCTGTCTGTGTGTTTACATCTACCATGATTGAGAGTGTTTATAAATCAGTATTTTCATTAAGGAGCAACAATTCATTATCTCCTTTTTAGAAATGCAAGTCTTAAATTACAGTACTTCCTTTTCTGTTCTAATTGCAAATACAAATCTGGTGTAGATTTAAAAAAATACAATTCATCAAAGGACAAATCCAAACAGGAGTTCTTCCACTACCTTTAATGGATTGAATTGCACCCCATGACACTGGCATGCAGAAGTAAAGAAATAAAAGGCAAACCATATTCTTCTTATTTTAGCTAGCCCTAGAAAAGTGACGTAAAAATAGTATTACAATATTCTAAATACCTACTATGACTCCTATTTTATGTCATAGTTGGAGTAGAAAATATTTCATGCATGTAACATATTTAATTTGATTCTGTCCTTAAGCAATCTGGAAATAGAAATTAATAAGCAGATAATATAAGTGAGGGAATTCCTTTTTACCCCCACTGTCTAGTTATACTAGTCACTATCTCACATTGTTACTTTCCAATGAAACTGATTTCTAAAATAGTTACTTGAAGAAATATTTGCGATATTGCAAAGGAAAGAAATTTCCATCAGTGACATGTTTTAGCTGGACTGCTCCAGTCTAAATATCTGTTCTTTTTCATAGGTACCAAATCCTCTCTTTCTACAAGACATATCTGAACCAATACCAAAATTCTTCCAATGGAATTAAAAATGTGTTATTTTACCACCTGCATTTATACATATAAATGTTTTAAAAGAATTATTCCGAGACATTTTCCCCTTCTGCATCTAAATGAATGCTGTTGTCATGCCATATAGAATCATAGAATGGTTTGGGTTGGGTTGGAAGGGTCCTTAAAGATCATTTGCTTCCAACCCCATGCCATGGGCAGGGGTACCTTTCACCACATCAGGGTGCTCAGAGCCCCACCCAACCAGGCAGGTAACAAGGAGGAAGATGATATTATAGAAATTATAGGAAAATAAAAATCAGACAAAAAGAGGAAATCCCCATTTTACAAAGCCAGAATTGCTTTCTTTAAATTCACTGCAAGAATCAAAGAACACATAGATGCAGTAACCCCTGAGTGTATTTGGACAATCCTTGCTTAATCCAGTGTCAATGGATTTCAAAAATAAAGAGGCAATTAGAGAGGAAGGAGTGAGACACAAGACAGGAGAGACTGGCACGCAGTAAAGTACATGGGTTTCCTCCAGTATCATGCCCTGGGGTGATGCTTGGGAAAACATTTGTTATATTTGTTGAAATTTTGTTTTGACTGGCTGTTATTTATATTCCACTTTGTAAGAATAAATACTCTTAAAATGCCTGAATACATAAAGCTGCCAGCAATTATTTATATGAACACAGGCATGGACTGGAAATATGCAGAAGAGTATAGCAAAGGTATTTATTAGTCACAATCTCCTACAGCAAGACCAATATTAACTAAAATATATATTATTCAAGAAACCCAAGGTAATGAAGGTTTTGGTTTATAATCTAGTCTATATTAATAATTCAGTATGAACTAGTCCAACATTATGTAAAATTTAATTTGAAGCTCTTTTAGCCACAAAAGCCAGCTCTTGCACACTGCTTTGAATTACCTGACTGGTTTCTAAAAAGTGACTTATGCATGTCTATTACTCAGAACATAGTTTTTGCAACAGAGTGCATCTACTAAAGGGTTCTTTGCTATTTTTCTGCCAAGTGTATTGCTACATGTATACCTCTACATATAAATTTTTGAAAATTGTCCTTCATTGTAAATCATTAGGATTCCCTTATTTTAATATAACTTATTAGTAGGTTAGTGGGAAAATATCCTATCTGTTGATTTAAATATAAGGTAAAGATAATAGTTATTAGTATTTATTGAAGCTATTTGGTTCATCATGGTGACAATACATCAGGATAAAGATCAAAACGTACTAAGCAGAAGGGATCTCTCCTCAGGGCGTATATTAATATCATTAGCACATATTAAAACCTGAGAACGTTGTGGTAACAAATATTCAAGCTGATTCAAGAACCACAGCAGGAGCAAGAGTGCCTTCTTTCACCCTGCAGTTTTTGAATTGGCACAGGCTGGGCAATGAAAAGTATGCTGGAGGAAAGAGTTTTGAATAAGTTCACAGTTTGCTTGCAGAGAAATCTTCACTAGCAGAACATGATTAAAACCTGTGATAATGTAGTCAAGCGCAGCATTTATTAAATCACTTTATCTAGGTGTTTGGCCATCATCAGTAAATAGATATGAAGAACAGCATTGGACGCTCTATTGGCATTTGAAAAACCCTATTGAATAATGAAGAAAAGCAGATCATGCTTTTAAAAGAGTATAAAAAACTGATCTAGGAGGAGAGAGAGAAAGAGAGAGGGAGAAAGAGAGAGGGAGAAAGAGAGAGGGAAAGAGAGAGAGAAAGAGAATTAAAATAGGTGTAAGACAAATAGATGTGGGTTTGATTTCTAGACTGCTACAGGAAAAATGTTTGAAATCATCCAGTATCACATTCAGAGAAATCAAACCTAAAGAAGACTGCCCATCAAATTTGAAAATCAAGTGAAAAAAGGAAATAAAAAGGGTCTGAGTTGACAATCAGGTGTAGAAGATAAAAACAGAAAATATTAGGAGGAGCATTTAGTTGGAGTCCCTAGTTATCTAAAAATAGGCTCCAAATAAATTAAGTTAGGTGTCCAAGCTCCCATAGTCAGAGAAATGTAGTCAGCCTTAAATCTGACTCAGCTTCTGAAAAGGTGTCTGTACTTTGAGTATATTATTAGATTGTTACAAATATTACTGTATTTGGAGAACTCGGAAATTAGATTGTCTATGTTACAAGATTTGTTTTGGAAGAACAGACACATACATGTATTTTTTGCTCAAATCATCTGAATTCTACCTGAAATCTTTCAGAAAGAGTCTTGTAATACACAATAAGATAGACACAGGCTGGAAATAGCAATGGCCCAGCACATGGGTCCAATGGAATGGTGAAACAAGACATGTTCAATCTGATCCAGCACTAAAAAAACCCCTAAAATTAATTTTATACACAAGAGCATCAGGAATACAGGTATTTGCATGTATTTGTGTATACATTTTGACAATCCTCTGAATCTGAGGAATATGTCAGATTTTTTCCTTCAGGTTGGGTCACATATATGAAATAAACAAAAACTTTATACTTTTAAGAGATTCTGATGAATATGAGCTAAAAACAGTGTAGGCCCACAAATGTAAATTTCTTTCATTAACACTTTTAAGCATTACTGTGAAAGCAGTGATTTACCATAAAATTATTTCAAATGTTTGGGAAAAAATCCTCAGCTTGTTGATAGTAGAAGTAGTATTCATAAATATGTTTTAAAGGTTTTTATCAACAAAACAGAGCAATACTCAGATGTTTTTTCCATCTGGACTGTGAGGAGTTTTCACTTACACATTGTAAAAGCCAGGATAACTCAGCACTTTAAAAATAATCAAAGTGAGAATCCTGTGTGCTTAGAAAAGTGTGAAAGTTTTTATTTTATTTCATATGTAATAAATAAAACACATCTCCTCATGGTTTCTTAATTCCCCTTTTTCTTTGTCCTGGTTATAATTTTTGCCACACAAGAACTGGCCAGCCTGGAAGTTAGATAGAAATTCTGACACCTCCAAACCTTTAACCGTGTAGATGTTTTTCACTGAAGACTGACACTCAGACAGTAACATTTACACAAGACAGGTATATTCAGATTACAGCGAACAAATTGTTGGCATGGAGAAGCATACATTCTTTGAATTTTTTGTTACTTTGGTGAAGAATTTTGGAGATAGGAGGTAGCTCCCCAAGAATATCAAAGGCTTGTGACTATAAGTACGAACATAATTTTAAATTACCTCCTTCTCTCTCATGGCCCCCAGAAAACCTCCTTATACAGAAGTATCCAGTACAAGACTGTCTTTTGGGTCTTTTATCTTACAGCTATCTTACCTTGTTAGATTTCTCATATCCCACCACTGTGTCCCCCCACACAGTCTCCTCCTTTAAACTACCCCAGAGATGTCCTGAGAGCTGAATCCAACTGAAACAGCTACAAGCAAAAGGTCCGGGTGGAAGGTCACAATGGAGACCACTATCTACAGCCACACCTAGTCCAAATGGCTCTTACCTAAGAGATGCCCTTTCAAAGGGGCTTCATATCAAACCCCTACATCCCCCCTTCCAGAAACACATATCTCATGCTGGTCTCAACAGCTCGAGCATTCTCTGAGCCCCTCTCCACACAGACCAAAGGGACAGAGTGCCCCAAAGGAATCCTCTCATGTTCACATGGTAGATCTTATTTAGGTTTAGCAGAAGTGTTTGAACACCGTCACCTGTGTGCGTTTGGTTTGTTTGCTTTCTTTTTATTTTTTTGCCTCAGAGTCCTGCTTGCTATTCTCATATTTTTTTAAATGACCCATCTGTTAAATCACAATTACGCAGAGGGATTTCTGTCAACTGTCAGGAGGGGCCACACCACACCAACACGAGCTTCCACTGCAAAGAACAGTAACCAGTCACAATGGTCCAGCCAGGACTTCCTTTCACTTTAGATAAGTTAAGAGGAAAACAGTGCCTGCTACCATCCACAGTCATAGCAGCAACTCTGAGAAGTGGTCAGCAGTCATTTGGAAGCATTTCACCAGCATTTCAAAGCTGGCTATGGATTGGGATTTGTCAAGAGGCACCCTCCAGCACCTGGACTCTTTTCCACACAGCGTCTTGTGTAACCATCCCCAAGGTTACTAGCAGCTAGGGCTCTCTCCTTCTTAGGCAAGTCTACCACTCACTTTTGAACTGTGCTCCTCCATGCATCTATCAGTTCTCAATGAGCACTCTTTTTTCACAGCTGTTTGAATTTTGCCTGTATGCCTTCTTTCCCTAAGGGAATGCCCAGCCTGTGGCACAGAGGGAAATCTCATCTGAGATCCAGAGAGATTTGGAGGAAGTCTAGGTGATCCCTCTGAGGAAGAGGCAGCCTGCATGTCAGCTGTCTGTGGCCAGCCTGTGCCTGTGCCCTTGCTCTGGTACATGTACATGAAAATATAGGAGGTCTGATTAGTATTCAACATCCACAGTAAGGCAGCTTATTTTACATACAAATATTTCTTCTTGGTTTTCAGTCTTCTAATGGTGAAAATAATAACCTAAGATTGAATCTGGTAGGAGTTTGAAAAGTGTATGAGAGGGGAGAATATACCCCTTGAGGCAGGCAGAGGCACAGGTGATTTGTGCCTTAAGCTCTACATATGACGCCAGTGTACCTTCAGATAGAAAGAGGTTTTTCCTGTTTAATGACAGAGTCCAAACCCAGAAATATCACAGAGCTGCTTGCTCTTTAGTGGAGCTGCAACAGTTTCCTCAAGGCACTGAGCTGTGCTAACATGATATTTTCTGCGCTACTATGAAAACAATGTCACCCACATTTGGAAGCAGCCCAAATGACTTTCCCTGAAAGTACACTCCGTGGTTACGACAGAAATCGAGAGCTGACAGAAGAGGTCATCATCAGTATCAGGTGCTGAGACACCATGCTAGTAGTCAGCAATTTGCTAAGATGCACACAGTGGGTGCCTTGCCTCTTGTGGAAACTGATATTCTATGGGGCAAACAGTCTGCTGCAACAGGGCTCATACACACACACAGAAGGATGACTATGGACATTGTGGATGTTCATCATGGTAAATCGGCTGGACAACTCCTCACAGACCTTCACAACAAATGTGTTGGTGGATTAGATATGACAACTCCCCATGAGATTGCCATGGCCAGCTTCCAAGAACTGATGTGTGCTCATTCCTGAGCTATTGTCGAGAATGGGAAATGGGAGCCTAGCTAAAATAATTGCCTGTCAAAAATGAGTCACTTACAGAAGCACAGCACCAGCCATGTTAGGGGGGAAAAGGAATCATTAGAGGCATGTTATCCACAGAGGCTGTCTCATTTGAGAGTAGTCAGCACGGCTTCTTTAAGGTGCAAGAAGGGGGTTAAGTAGGGGGCTGAAAATAATCTACTTGACAAAACTGGATTTCCAAGAGGCTTAAAATTCTTTTATCAAAGACAAAGAAAATAAGCATGCATAGAAAAGAAAACTGCATACAAAAATCAAAAGAGAAAATAGGATTAATGGTAATTTCTCAGTGAAATCACTAGTCAAATTCTGCATGGAGTGATGCTGAAACTTTTACTGTTTAAGATACTCAAATTTTACCACCTTGAGAAGAGGATGAGCCAAGAGGCAACAAAATTTACAGATAATATCCAAAATTTGCACTAATATCCAAGGTGCTAAGAGCAAGAACTACTATGATGACTTTTTTCACCTTAAGGGGCCAAGCAGATGGACAATAAATTGATAGGTGAAATTCACTGTAGATAAATGTAAAGTGACGCACATCAGGAAAACCAATCTTCACTTCGCGCAAAAAATTATGAGCTCTGTACTATTACCACTTGGAACCAAGACCTTCATGTTATGATATATAGGTCCATAAAAAGCATCAGGCTACTGTTCTACAGCTGCTGAAAAAACAAAACAACAAATGCTTGGAATTATCAGGAAAAGAATAGAGAACAATGCAAAAATCATCATGCTGCAGTACAAATCCATGTTTTGCCCATGCCTTGAATATTCTGCTCAGTTCTGCTCTTCTCATCTGCAAAAGGACATATAAGGTTCACAGAAGATCCACAAGCATAAATAAAAGGAGGAGAACTTCAGTAAGAGAAAGAGTATGGGGCTCTTAGTTATGGAAAAGAGGTATCATAGTGGCTTAGAATAAAGGTCAAAAAAGTCCTTAGCAACATAAAGAAGGTAGGCAGAGTCCAATCACTCACTGTCTCTTCCAACACAACAACTAAGGCCAAAGAAGCAAGAGCTGGCATTGAAACCAGCAAAAGGAGGTAGTTCTTCATGCTAGTGGGTAATACATATGTGGAACTCCCTCCTATTTTGGCTGTGAAGAAACATATCTGGGTGTAAAATAGCAAGTACTGAATAAATAGGCAAATGCCAGACAAACCCTACACAACACCACAACAAACTAGAAAACCTCAGAAAATTATCTATGGTGACCTGAGCAGATGCAGCTATAAGAGGAAGTATCCTGTTCATGGTGTGAACAATAAAACATTTCTTTTGTTTTTATGCTCTGCCCTTAGCTCTCACAGAGAGCCACCTGCAGCTGCCTTTCCATCCTGAAATAAGTGGTTTGTTGTTGATTATTCTGCACTCTGGAGGAGAAGAAAGTGGTACTAGTGATGCCCACCTGCCAGAGACTGCATCCAGCTCCGTTCAGGGCACTGTAATTCCTGATCTAATCAGATGCTTACCACCTCAGCATGAGCAGTTGCATTTATGTTTTTTGGCCTTCTCTGATAACAGTTTAATTTTAAAGTCCATATTTTCTGCACATTTAAGTGTATGTTTATATATTTGTTCATTAGTAAGTTAAAAAAAGCACCATTAAAAAGCCAACCACTGCTCATACCAGTTCTGTGAGATAAGGTCATTCCCTACTCTAAGCGAAAGGAGTGGCTGAAGTGCTTCAGGAATACCAACACAGTAACATTTCTGTTGTCATGCAGTCACTATATTTTTTTCTGGTCTCCTTCTTCTGCTCTTTCTTTTAAGCCCTTTGCAAGTGAATAGATCCCTACTGACATATGCATGAGGCATAAACTTCCTTCTGTGATCTTCCTGTTCTCTTGATTGTTTTGGACTCTTTACCTCTGCTTTCTGTATGCTAGATTTAATTGGCATTGGACCAGAATCAGAAAGGCATAGGCTCAGTGTGGCAGATGGCAGCCCTGGATACGTCTCTGCTAGAATTGGACATCATGTTGCATCCCCAAAAAGGCTTTTCTAAGTATAGATAAGATCTATATCTTCTCATTTTAAAGGCATTAAATATTGGCACTAAACCCAAAGAAATTTTGGGAGTTTGGGGTATCATCTATATCTACTATCACTCAAGGCATATAATAAAAGGATGTCTGAGGAGCAGCATAGCAGGTGATTAATTTTTAGATTTATCTAATTAATCAAGTGATATTAGTCCAGAAACTGTGCCATGCAAGCTCTGGTCTGTGATTTCTGACAGGCTAGGTAGGAGAAAAAAACCCAGCAAGCAAGCACATCACACATAATACCCCAGTGTTGCCCATCTAGTCTGCAATACTCATTCTCCCCACAGCAAAGAGTGGAGCAGATCCAGACCCATTCTCAGCCACAAAATCCCAATGTCCTGTGTGGAGGGCCTTGCATAAGGGTTGGCATAATTCTGTGCAGTATATGAGCAGTAGCTCATATATCAGCCTCCAGATGACATACGTTTAGTAGGATTCTTTAGACTTGGGAAGCTTTGCCTGGAGATTTTGGAGCTTTTAGTTTCAGATTTAGCGCAGCGGATTTACCACCACGAATAAGAAACCGTTTTTACCTCCTGAATTCCAGTACAGCAGAAACCAGTATCTAAAGGAGTAGTTATTGCTATCATGGCTTAGCTGTTTATATCAGAAATACCATTTTATTCTCACCCTATTTCAACCGCTCTTTGGATATAGTTAATGCCTTTAAAAAGGTGCCAAAAGGGAGTCCTTTCTCTGCTTGAACAAAAATCACTGCTTTTAGCTTCTGTTTTATTTCTGTTTTGTCTGCATTTCAGAAGAACTCCAGCACTTTAAATAGCAATTTGGAATCAGTGTTTCCTGCTGTATTTCTCTTTCATTCAGGGCTGATGTATGTACATTTTGAAAAGACAATCCTCCTTTGTCTCTCCAACTGAACATTAAACACTGCCAGAGCAGCAGAGCAGAGGGGCACTGGGAGGTGAACAGAGACTGCCAGCTAGGAAATCTGGAGAAAGTGTGATGAAATCCTCTTCTCAGCTACACTGCCTGTCTATTGACAACTAGAAAATACTTCCCTCAAAGAAACTGTCTGTGGCATTCAGCAGTATATCATGTATACCCTTCTGGAAAGAAATGGACAAATAATACATTATTAAAGATCCTTTTAAAGTTATAAAGGTCCACCTCAGTCACTAAAAAATATTGCCCTTTTCTATTCTGAGTCTCTTCACTATTCAGTACAAATGTTTTACCACAGACCCATATTTTACCCATATGTCAGTTATTTCTATTTCCCCCCGTTTATATATACTCATATAACGTAGAAATACAGGAAAACAGATACATATATACTTAAACACACAAATATCTTGTAGAGAACATGGCATATTTTTTTATTATAGTCTGCTTTGGAAAGACATTCTGGAGTTCTATACATACAAAAGTCAATGCCAACCAGTAGTGTCCTTCCAGACACACACTAAAGCCAAAGTTTCAGCAACCCAATAAATGGGATCCCAGCTCAGTCTGCCTGGTTCCTGTACAGTTCCCTCTCCCCAGTGCAAGCCTGGGTCCCTCACCTCTTGAATGACGAGGCAGCAGGCCTTGATTTTCCCAATTTCCAATGCATTGTTACCGATCTGTGCATCAGCCTCTCCCCTTCTCAAAAGCAGCCTTTCTCAGTGCCTTGCCCCTTCCTCCTCAAAGGGTTTACAGACATTACTAACACTGGAAGGACTCTGTTCCCTCCCACATCCTGTAGAGCTCTCACCTTTATCCTTGTTGATCTCAGTGGAGTAAAGACATTTTCATACCCAGGGCCAGCTGTTTCTCTGCTCAGGATAGGCTCTTCCATGGATGCACGTGGCTTTCCTGCTGCAGGTTGAATTGATTGAGGCAAGACCTTGAGTGGGAGCTGGTGAATCTGAGGATGCTGCAGCTGCTGTTTGAAGCATCAGCTGGTAAATGTTTTCTCTCTGCAGGCACCAACCTCTGCTGTCAGCCTTGTTCCCCCTCATGACTAAGTATCCAGTGCTGCACACACTTGGTACCAGGAACTTTATGTGCCTACTGCTCTGTGGAGATAGGAGGGAGGGTGTTCATAGTGTGGAGCATTTTCTTGGAAATTTAAAGCCCAGAGAGGCTACACAGGAGTTTAATTCTGGCTATTATTGCCTTTCTAGCAACTGCAGTCTGGCCTTTGAGATAGGTATTAAATGAGAATAGGTTTCACAGCAGCTGATTTCAGGCATCTGATTCACTCTCCAGCCCTGCCTCCCCTCTCTTCTCTTTAGTGAGCTCAGGCAAAGCAGAGAATCCGAGGCAAGGAGCCCACATGCCATGCAGCCATATCCACAGAAACCCCAAGTGTCAACAGCCTCAATGTTGGCATTTCCCAGACATTCACCCTCGTCTGTTTCTGCCCAAGTAAGTGCTATATTTGTTTAAACACAGGGAACCCAAACACTGTGGGGGTGCCTTGCCTCTGTGTCCTGTCTGAGTCCCACAGCATGGTCCAACTGGCAAAGGCTCCAGGATCCTGGGCTCCTCATTCCTTCTCCTTGTGGCAGAGTGTGTGGGCTTCTGGCCAGCCTGGTTTAAAGGATCCTTATTTAAAGGATCCTTAGGAGTACCATAGAATCAAATATTTGTTCTTAATATTTTCCAGGTTTATTTATTTTATGTAACTGGGTCACTGATATCTGCTGTTGTCATTCAGAGCCCAGATTTTCTCCACACCAGGCTGGGTAAACAGTGGGCTGATTTAGCCATTCCTTCAGTATCCTTCATTTCTGTAGCTAAAATATAGATGTTTCCCTGCACTTCAATTGGTTCTTAGTAGCAAGATAAATTAAGTAAAACTATTTCTTTAATTCCGCTTCTCTAAAATCTGTTGAACCTCCACCTCTTCAAGACGGCCACATGCTGTTCAGAATTGATCCCTAAATCAGGAACATACTTCTTTCCCTCCTGCTCAAACACTTCTATGTTAATTTTTAACAGAATTTCTTCACACATTTTGGTCTTGAAGGAGCTGTATTTTCCCCATTTCTGTTTTGCTTCCAGCTTCTACAAAATGATGCTATTACAAAAACTATTGCTTTCTTATTTCATTTAGATTGACTATCAAACTTTAGAAAGTAAGTGCAAAACACGGGACATCCTCTGAGAAAACAAATGCTGGTAAAGGAGAGGAACTGGAAGAGAGAGCCATAGAGACTTTTCCCAGGGGATGAGCCAGAGAAAATGGCCTTTCTGTTTCTCTTTATTTGTGAAGTATTTTAGATTTCTCTGTGACAGAGCCATATAAAACCCTAAATTTGCAGTGTCTGAGCTCCAGGCAGTGTTTAACTCATTAAAAATCTTTCTCCCAAGCAGCTTATGACCTATAGAGGCACCAAACCATGTTTAACTCAAATTCTTTAAACTCAACACAACTGTAGGGCACACTAATCCTACATATACTACACCTTTGGCTCCTTAGTTTCTTCTTGAAGAAATGTGCTCCTTAATGTTTCACTATACACCCAGGAACTTATTAAACATATCCTTCTAGGTCTCTTAAATATAACTAAAGATTGTTAAAGAAAGAAACACTCATATAGCTGGAACTTCATATGACCTTACTCTGCCAGCCCAGCCACACTCGTTTTCTTCCCTAAGAACTCAATAATTACTTTTCTCTCTGATATTATTGTATGCTGTTGTCCATAGGATGTCTATAAATACTTAAATAGTACTGGTTTTTACTTCCCATAGCAAATTACTCTGGCTGTAAGTTTTATCTCTAACACATTGACAATAGATAATACTTAATTCTCTTCTGGATACTGTTCTTGATGAAATAGTGCATTGCCCAATAAGGTCCCAGCTATGGCAACTCTGGTCAGTGATTCACCTCTACTTAAGTGAAATAATTTATTACTCATGCTGCATCCTATTCCATATACTCATTTAAAAAAAAAAAAAAATTGAAAGCAAGAAATATTGCCTGTTTGCCAATGCACTGACAGATAAGTTTTGAAATTAGATCATGGTCCTCTTTCTGTAAATAACTAAGGTGTAGAAAAACTGGAAAAAAGCCCCAAATTTTTTCTGAGGAATTAAGATGGATGGATAACTAGGCATGCATTGGTGGATTTTAGTGTTTGCAGTAGAACAGTAATTTCTAATTAACAACTTGCATACAGCAATTCCCAGGATCTACTTTTCTCCACATCATGCCCTGTTAATCGGAGTCAACCCCTGACATAAAAAGACGTAATTACGATAGCCAAACTTCCACCAGTGTGAGGCACACCGAGTCTGTTCTCCCAATGCACAATATTCCTTGAATTTCTACTTACAAAAATACTTGAAAAAAGAATATTTGGCATGAAAGCTCAAAGTTCACTGTGATAGAATCAGCTTTACATTGTTCTGTATTCGTTGAGAAAATGAGAAGCAGAGCCATGGTTAAACAACTCAGGGCATGAACATAATTTCTGCTTATTTTCTAGTCTGCTAGAAGATTTGTCTCCTACATTTACTTGCACATAACCTTAAGGAATATTCCCTGTTGCAGTAGACCTTTCCATCTCGGGAGCTCAGAAGGACTTTTCAAACATGAATATGCTGCGTATCACACAACCTCTGTGGTTTTCAGCAGTCTAGGATCCCTTATCACGGGGTCAGGCATTTGGCAAAAAATATGGCATCCTCCAGACTACACAAGGAGATCACATGGACCTTCCATTCTCAAGTACCTTCAGAATTAATCCTCTCAAGACTGATTTTTTGATAAAGAAAAGAATGCCAATTTTTTAAGGCACCCAAAACAAAATGTTCTTTGCATGTTCTTCTCCTGCCATTTTAAGTGACAGAATGGAAATATGAAAGAAAGGGAAGGAAAAGAAAATGGGAATTTACAGCAATCGATCAGTTAAAGAAAGCCAAAGAAATAATACATTTTTCACCCCAGCTTTTAAAGCATGTAATAAATGTTACACTGATACTTTTAGTTATTTAATAAGAATTTTTGGCCAGTGTTTTATCAACTCACTTTTTCAACTCAAACATTATCAATAGAGCATGATTTTAATGCTGTTACACGTTTACATGTTTTTGAAGAAGCAAGCTGAAAGGTTCATGATTACTATGTTTAAATTTAAAGCCTTTATTGCATGTTGCATTTATACTGGAAAGTTTAAATTTATCATACTTTCTGAAAATTTCTTCAATTTTTCTTATTTTTTGCAAAAAGCAAATTTTTGACGTTAGTGAAAAACACAACAGCTTGGGAGTGGGGGAAGATAAAAATGAAAAGGTAAAATTCTTGTTGTGACACATTTTTAAGAGGCTTTCTCATACTCACATGATGGGAAGAATACAGGATGTGCAGAAGCCAGGGGGAGAACTTAGCAATTATTCTGAGGACAGCTTAGAAATATTGTCTGAACAACTCTGGTGAAATTATTTGCGTTCCAGACTCACAAAGGAAACAAATGAGAAAGGTGAGTAGTTTCTCAATTTTGTTCTATTCTTCTCTCAAAAGAGAGAACACCAATAAGACTGTGATGTTGTTTCTTTTGATTCACATGGTGTCTGTCACTGAGATAGCTTGATCCTGCAGAAGAACAACAAAATAAAGAGTAGAGAAAGAAATGCACTTGCTGAAGATGCGGATGAGAAGACAAAAACTTGTCTGCCTCATTCATTTATTTAGAGCTATAAAAACGTTCAAAAGCACATCTCTGCTCTGAATTCCATCTCATAAATTAAAATACCCAGTAATATGCAATATAGAAAGGACAGCTCATCACAATTCAGCACATAAATATTCAATAGTTTTCATGAGAAAAAATAAGCTGAAGGCTGTTCATCTCTCAACCCAGTCTTCCCTAAGATCCTGAAGAAAAGACAAATTTTGAAGGTTAAAAAGAAAAACTAAAAAGAAAAATGTCCTGAAAATGGCGGTAACAGCATGGAAGTCAAGGATACCACATAGAGTGAAGCATTAGAAGGCCTTGCTCAGCATGGCACTTGTGCATAGGCTTAGCAGTGAACAAGAGAATGATCATATGGAATATTCAGAGCTTGTCATCCAAATGCCTAAGGTGTTGGTCCTGCATGCATTCTTGGTCACAGTAAAGAACTTGAATTTAAGGTATCCTGCTCCTCTCTTGGTAAGTGCAATGGAGGAAAGAATCCCTAATGGGGATAAAACCTAGATTTTTTATTGTATGTTCTACAGTGTCCACAAAGTCTTTGATATAGCAGAAGGTGCCTAAAAATTTAATTGCCAAGAATTTCCCACTCTGGAAACAAGAATAGTTATCTTTTGATCCTAACTCAGCACTGCTGAGAGAAGAAAATTATAATTTTGTTGGCTCTCTTTGCAACCCATTGCAGTAGTAATTGTCACTAAAAAAAAGGAGTTATTCTAGTTTATTGATATAAATTTAACAGCTGCCAGTTCTGATTATACCAGATGATGATTTTTGTCTAAAAATGATTGTTTCTAGGGGCCAAACAGGAGAATTGTGCATTGGAAGGCAGTGCTGGGTTAGTCAGATGCCTCACTGGGGAGCCTTCTCTGAGATCAGCTATCTTAGATGCTAGCACAGAAGTCACCAGCATGACTGTTAATTTTTGCTTTTGCCCATGTGGTTCTTGGTTTGAGTGAGCATTTGGTTGGCTTCTCACTCGAAGTCCAAGCAGTTATTTCATGTTGTTTTGCTAAACGTTTTGAAAAATCACAGGTCTTTTCTCCATAGCAGACAATTCAAAGAGACCAGGACAAGGGGATAAAGGTAAATTGTATCTACTTTAACAAGACTTTTACTTGCACTGTTTACTTTGCACTGACTTTCTGACAAATGTGGTCAAATCAGTGGAGAGGCCTTTGTTTTAGAGCTAGCACACACCAGAGGAATACTATGCTCTGTGGCATCATGTCTGACAAAGCTGCATGGGGAGGTATTTTCTACTGGTAAAGTCTGAGCCATGAGAATGCTGTCTTCATGGAGAAAAGTCAGTGATACCAACATTCCTTCACGGTGTATCACAGCTTTCTACCAGCACCAGAATTTACTGCATTCATGACTTAATTACACCCCTGAAGGAGTGTAATGAAGCTGTGCTTACAAGGCTTGTGCCAGTACTAAAACATCAATTTCTCAAACTCCATCTGATCCTTGCAGCACTGCCCAAGTCTAAGTGTTTGAAAGGTCACAGCAACTTTTGACTAATACCAATTGACCTGCTCAGTTTCTGCTATAAGAAAACTACAGTAAATTCTATACTACCCCTGGCTGCCATAATCCCTCTAGTAAATTTGTCCCAATCTCTTTAAGATTGTATTCCCTCCATTTAATTTCACATTCACTCAGATATCTGTAGAAATTATTCCATCAACCCACTTTTATCCCTTATGATATTCAAGAAAATAAAGTAGGTCAGTGGTCAGATAAATTTCTGTGAAGACTGAGAAATATGATCTTTTTCTCCCCTCCTTTCCTTTCCAGTCTCATTTTGGAAATGAATGTTACCAATTCTTGGAAGGATTCCAAAATTCAATATTGTGCTGATGGGAACATGAATAATGTATGAAGAGACACTTCAAGCAGTGTATAAAATCTGAGGCACAAAATGTCTAACAAGGCTAAACCAAAGGCTTTGTAAAAGTTACAGCAGAACCAATTGTTCAAGTATTCTTAAGACTGTTCCATCCCATTCAACTACAGATGCCAATGAGCGACAGATTTCTTCGCAAGAAAATTACAACAACCTCAGTAAAATAGAGAATGGTGTTGAAGACTCTAAATTTAGACATGAGGGAAAAAAAAGGCAGCCACTAATAAGGATCACACATACAAAGATATTTTAAAGTTTTGGTTTGGTTGCTGGTGTTTTGTTTGGCTGGGGTTGGTTTTTTAGGTGGTTGTTCCTCAAAAATAAATCCACGTTGTGTTGGGAGTCCTAAAACCCAGGGGATATCCCTAAAAGGATAGGCAAAATTCCTGGGTGAAGCTAGTTATTTTCTACAAATTTTCAACCCTGCTCCTCTTTTTATTTAATTTGTTGAGTACCAGATCTACTCTCAGCCCTGTACAAGGAGCAGAGACTCTTCACTCTCTATAGCTCCTTACTCCCTTCTGATGACAAACATGACTGAAAGATACACACTCAGAGTTATGGATGAATGTGGGTATATTTCATGAGAAATCTTCCAAAATTATATACTTTAAATCTGTTCAGTAGTACATATGAACAAGTAATGGAGTATCAAGG
Organism: Grantiella picta; assembly: GCA_013397955.1. Taxonomy (NCBI): domain Eukaryota; kingdom Metazoa; phylum Chordata; class Aves; order Passeriformes; family Meliphagidae; genus Grantiella; species Grantiella picta. The sequence continues at coordinate 331,542 of VZRM01001799.1, read as the reverse complement.
TTTAAAATTCAGGATCCAGTCTATAGAAATAATAGAGATATTCCCCAAAATGCTTTTTTCTTTCTTCTATTTCCATTTTCTTTTTCAGGGTTTTGTTATTTGGTTGGTTGGCTTATTCAAGTAGAGGATAAAAGTATTCCAAATACTAAAAATTATCTTATTGGTGTGCTTCTGGAAAAAAATTATGGACTATGTAATCAAAGTTACAGACTATGCAATCCATGAAACACATTGGTGACATTCACACTTTGCCCTTTGGACTAATATGCTAGAACCAGAGCTTTTCATCAGACTCCTGAGACAAAATTGTGCCTTGCTCCCTGTAAATTAGAGCCATGGTGTGAGATACTCAGAGAGGAACATGGTGACTGTGAATGTGAACTTGAGCCTCCCTTCTGCAGAGCTCAGACTTATTTCCACAGCAGTGAATGAGAATGTGTAGAGCAGGAGAGAGAGTAAGAAATGAAGATACACAAAATAAAAAGGAGTGAGGGGGTGACACAAACCTCCAGAACCCCAATAATGAATTTATTGTAAGGCACTGATGCTTGTCCCATGCACCCTCACTGTGCATATGCACACGTGCACTCAGCACAGCTGAAATCATTTAAGGATTGGCCAAACTCATTGCTTTACTAGCTAATAGCAACTTACTAGCCAGATAAAGGGGAAAACAAGGAACACCATGCTTTTTTTGACTGTCTGAAGCATGTAATTTCCTGGGGCTAGCCTTGCTGTGGCACAACATATTGCAGTGTCTCGGTCTGAAGGCTATGCCCAGAGGCAGAGTGTAGCCCTATGACAATAAATGCAAGTGATAGTATAACTATAGCGGCCCTTCACAAGATAGCACTCAGAGGAAACAGAAATAAAATTCATCACTCTAAAAATGTGAGTTACAGAACATGTTCTGATGATGGAGGATAGCAACAAATTAAGAACCTACGTAGTAATAACTGTGAACAAGACTGAACATCCTCGAATGATTGTACCATCATATTCACAGAGCTGTCACTGAGGGTCAGGAGCTGTTTTCTATATGAACAGTGACACTCACTATTTCACTATTCAGCTGTTTTCAGTCATTGTAGGCTGAAACTTGGCATTCACATAATCAGCTCAAATGCAAATCTGTCTCTAAAAATGACTTAAATGGGTTAGGCCAAATTTAGTACTGGAGCAGTAAAAATAATAATTTAGTTATGGTTACATATTGTCTGACAATAGAAATGTCACTTCTAACTAAATGAAAATTCAAAAGTTTTAAAATATAGCAGCCAAAAAGTGCAAAAGAAATGCATAAAACTTTCCACATCTCATTGCATGTTAATAATAATAATAAAAAAGAGTCAAGCACAAGTTTGCTCTTTACCCATGTAGTAAAAATAAATCTAAAAATTACATCAGAATTAATATCACACTCTCAGTTTTTCCTCCTGGAAAGCAATGGTCAAAATCCACAGGGTTATGGTGTAACTGAAGCCATAAGGAACCTCTGGGGGGCACCTGGTCCAGCCTCACTTTCAGTGGGGCCCACATTAAGTGCAGGCAAGGACCCCCCATTAGAGAGTGCGTTACTTACAAATTCAGGTATTATTCAACGTGACAAAATTGTGCCTAAGGAAAGAGAAAAAGTGGAGACCATCCCTTGAGCATTCTTGCTTTTTGAAAAAGAGGTCAGCTCAAAAAGAATAGGCTCTAAGCTCCCAGTGTTTCAGCATCTGGATTTTGTAACAAATTAGTCTGCTGCTGGTTTCCAAACCCTCCAAGCTTGGGGTCTAAGCCTTCTCTCCTTTACACCAGGGGAAATTTATATTTGACACAGTGAAGCTGTGAGTGCAACTAAATTATCAGAGATCTGAATCAAATGCCGTTTCTTTCTTTTTCCTTTCATTTGAATACCAGGTAAGTCTCTATTTTCTAAACTACAGCTTTCCTCAATGTACTTTTGAAAAGCATTTGAGCAGGATGGCAAAAGAAAGTTGTTGTCAAGACTTTGTGTAAGGTGCACACCTCTTTTTCACTCCTGTTTTCAATTCCTTTCTGGCTGAAAATAACAAGCTCCTGAAAATATTTACCAAATTGGGAGTAGCATTTGATTGAGAAATTCAAAGAAAGCTAAATGTTGCAACAATTATTTATAGAAAATCAAACACTTCTTTTAACTGCAAGTGCTCACTTCCACGGCTCTTTCTCACCACATTTTCAAACACTTTCTAACAACACAGAGAGAACTAAAAAGAGTTGGCTTTGGGATATTTTTTCACTATTACAGTATGTTCTGAAAGCACAGAGTTCATGACCTGCCTCACATCCTGGCCATTGGGTTCCCACTACTCTTTACTACATAAAAAGAAAAAGAAAAAAACCAAAAAACAACAGCAACAAAAAAAAAGGACGTCAAGATCGTAAAAAATGTAAGTGAATACAGCTAACATGTATGAGCAAATTCCAGGCATCTCTGAATATGAAGATTTGAGATTTTCAGAGTTACAGAGCCTGTGACAAATGACCACCATGATTAATTACTCATTTTCATCCAAGCACAAAATTTGAGTTATAATTTGTTATAAAGAAATAGTACCATAGAATACTTATTCAGCTGTGAAAAAGCTCAGTTTGTCATCATTTGAAATAGCCAAATAGAATAATACAAATGGATTGAAAGGCAAATGGATTTTCAGACTGGAATATTGTCATTTTAACGGTGTCCCCCACATACATCAGTTGGTGTTATATCTGATATATTGATGGCAGGGTCATTGTTGCTACATGTTTATTAGTTTCCACAAGTAAGATTCCATCTTATTAAAATGCCAGTGTCAGTAAAAGTTGTTCAGATTTAAAAAGCCTTGCCTTGAGAGATAACCTTTATTCAAGGTCAGAACTTGAAGGTTCATGTCATACATTAATTTTCAAAAATTAAATTATATTTACCTCAGCTGCACGCTGCTTAATTTTGACTCACCCCTGTTTTTAAGAAATGGGTCCAGCAATCGTTTGCAATAATGTAATGTATTAATTACTCTGTTGTGTTTAGGGCAAATAGCCACAGCAAGGCAAAAGCTGGAAGGATAATTTCAGAGCTGGAGCAATAATTACCTTCCAGTCACCTTCTGAAAACAAATGAGTTTTGCCAGTTCTGTCGATTAAAAGAACCACAGAATATACATAAGGTAAATATTAGATTCCTAATTGTGAATTGTCCAAATTCAGTAATAAAATCTCACATTATTACAGCATCTTGAGGAGAGTACTAGGTTAGCTTGCAGGCTCTTTATCACTTCTCGAGCTTTTCTTTCCTCACAGTAAGAAGTCCTCTCATTGAATAAGCAAAGACCCTTCCTTGACCCTTGCTACTATATTGGAAAGCATGAAACAGGTATTTAAAAGAAGGAAACTAGAACTTTTGCCTTCTTTCTGACCATTTTCCAGCTGACATTAATCCTAAGGCTGTGTTGTAGGCTTGCATTCATTTCAGAGTCACAGTCTCAAAATTTACTCAGGTTGTGCCCCTTGGCTTTGATTGCTCATTTTGAGACACATCTTGTTTCTTCTGCTTGTCCCACAGAAACAGATCTGAACAATACCCAGATAACTTGACTTAAATGGTTATAGGTGCTTATGTTTAAGTTGGAGGCTCCAAATTAGTTTTTTGGTTCATGGATTCAAAACAAACTTGACCCATGTTTATCAGCAATGTAGGGAGCAGTTACATTCTCTTCAGAAGAGGCTAGCCTAGAAGAGATACATGTCTTGCAGATATAAATTATGTTTTTTAAAAATGCAAGCATTTGCTCAAAGGAAGCTTTATCCACTTTCCAAACTGATCACTTTAATCCATTTTTAAATCTCAGATTTAAAGAAGAAAAGTATTAGAAAAAATATGGCCATGCTCTCTATTTTTCAAGACTGTTTTTAAAAAGTATTTTGACATTTCTCATGAAAGGTTAAACAAATTTTTCCCGTACATCTAGTTTTTCCTAGTTTATTAAGACAAATCTCAGCTACGGTTTCCTAGACAAATATCAACTATATCTTAGAGATGTAGAACATCTTTGCAGCAGCTTTCTATTGGCATTATATCTCTGTTTATGAGCAGATTTTATAGTTAACCTTATTGAGAAACTACTGAAAATTAGGTTGCAATCCCAGTCAGCTTCTACTTCATGTCTGTAGTTCTTTCCATGTGAAATACATATGAAGTGTTAGATATTTTTCTGTGAGTGGGAGCTAACAGCAACACCTCTAGACAAGTGTGAGAGTGGGATTAGAAGTTGCCAGTTCTGTGACATCCTGGTTATATCTGTATATGAAATTCTTCATGCTGATGCACTGAAAGGATTCGATTGTCTGTGGAAGAACAAACTCGTCACTTCCTGTATCACAGACTGTCTTCAACTTCACTGACAACACTTTCACAGAGCAGCACAGCCCATGTTAAAATAAACTCTACCTCCATGCTAGAGTGGCAGAAGATTTAGGATGACTGTAGTGTACCAGGACCATGCAACACTGTAGGTCTCAACACAGTGAGATCCCTCTGGGCTTTCTGCAGATGGATGTGGCCTGTCAGCCCCAAGGGGTGGAAATGCATTTTGCAATCCCCAGGTATAGTTAAGATGAGAGACAGAAATTCCTGCTTCTACTTTTTTTTATAAATTCTGTTTCAAAGTTTCCACTCTTTTGGGTAATTATAGCCCACACAGAGGTTCATTGCATCTATTACTCATTAATATGTCAATAGTTCAGTTAGAATAACCCCAGTTCAGTTTGGTTCATGTTTAAATTTTGTTCATCTCAAGCAGGTGTTTAGAGTGCTTAGGGCCACATGAAACATTTTAAGCTGTCCTCTAGGTAAAATAAATTACAGAAGCAGATGCTATAGAAAGTAAGCTAAGAGCATACAGGTTTTAAGTTTCATTTGTCTAAAATAAAAAAGCCACCTTCTGTTACATCAATCTCATCATTCACTGAGGTACTACTGAAGATTTACACATGTATGACAAGGAACAAAATATGTTCCCTGATTTTTCACATCAATTAGTGAACAGCTGATGAAAGAAATATCTTATCTATTCCACCAGTTCCCCATATTACCTTTCCGTAAATGCTAAGCATCCCATTTATTTTATTACAAACTATAAAATATATGCACAAGACTCTGGAGGATAGAAATTCATCACAGTATCTTGTCTCCACAGAGTTTAATGCTCTCTGATGTGTTTTCCTTGTTCAGATAATATTTTTGCATCTCTTTTGTCTCAAATAACACACAGGAAAGACATTTTTCTTTAACTCCACTGATAACGAACCCAAATCAGCTTAATTTGCTTGCAACATAGCTATGTTTAATGAACTAATACATTCCCATTTCCAGAATCCATCAGAAAGGCTATGCAAATTGGCTTTGCTCCATTATTCTGTATTTCAGTAAAATTAATCGAAAACCCAACTGTTTATGACCTGTTAGGTATGACTCCACCTAGACTTCACACGGGAGTATCAATCCCTTTCATGATCCCTCAGTTTCCTCAGAAAATTCCTCTGCATCTTTTCCTCAGTCACTCACAGGCTGATGTCAGAGATACAGTAAATATGGGGCCTCATTAGCTGCATGAGTATTCTGAGGATGGGGGATAGTTATTCATTTAATGCAATAAACAATTAAAAAAACCCTATTAAGCAATAATTTGGTTTTTTAAATATATTTTTATTTAACAGGTTTTGACAAGCATGTCCCTTTGACAACTTCAAAATTACCTTTTGTCAAAAATTTTAAGTTAATATGAGTACTCCAACAAAAATAAAAGTAATTCACCTTGTTTAAGACATTTGTTAGTTCACTTGTTTTCAGATTGCTGATTCTTTACATTTTTAGTACGTGGAAGGGAAGGGAAAACAAGACAGCACAGTTTTACTTTTCTGTCTTTTATGAGAAAGGTGATATTGAACTCTGCAGATCAGGTTTTCTACTTGATCCTATTTGACATGACTCACATTCTTAGTAAGGCTTTTCCCACCATTAGTAGTGAAACATTTTTTAAAAACTTAAAATGGAATAAAAAAACCCAAAATGCCAAAAACAACCACCAACCAAACCCAAAAACTAAGCCTCTCCACTCTGAGACTTTTGAGACAGAGAAGCAACAACCACAGAAGGAACAGAAGAGGAGTCAGGGGTTTATCTCTACGTTCAGAATGAGGAACAGCATGTTTTTTTGACATACTGAGATCAAATAATTGTATTTGCTGCAAACCAGCATTGCTCTTTGTGCTATGGGATACCTCTAGGGAAGGTGCAGTCACAGGAACCTTGGAAACCAACCTGTCCTTGGAAGACAGGTAATGGCGCTCGGATGTAGATCCTGTCACTATGAAGTTCCAAGAGATGAGTTCTCCTTTCAACAAAATAACATATTCTTTCTTTTTCAACATGCATTTCACTAAAGTTGGTATCATCTACCTTCATGCTGAGAAAGGACAGGCATAGAGTCATGTAAATGCCAAAATCTAGAGATGAAACACTTAAGATTTCAGCTCCCAGTCTTTGGGTTTAGATCCATTACTTGAAGTTTAGTCACCCAGACGTCATGTTCAGTGTGTTATGCCCCATTTCACATGAGGAGAGTGGGGCTTGTCTCCTGCTTGATAAGTCCTGTGACACACTCTTCAGCTGGTCATGCCTGATCTTTTAGGATATTTTGTATTTTTTTTACTCCTCAGTTATCCAGTAGTACACTGTAAACATTTCATAATCCCTGCAGGTATTTGAGTCCCAAATATGTTGCTTATGCAAAGAATAACACTGTCTGCACATTTATTGTCAAAATGAACCTTATGCACCTTCTTTTTACAGTTTTAGTTAGCAAACTAACTCTGGCAACTCAGCAGTGTGTGGCTAATGGTGGAATGAGTACTCTGAGTGGATGAGTAACTGGGATAATGTGAGGAATGCCAGAACTAGAGTAAGCGTCCATAGGCCATGCCTAACATTTGATTCTCCTTCTAACTCAACTCAGAATAATCACTGCTTCAAATTTCTCTATGAAATGCTTCCAGGATCACAGTCTTTCGAGTAAGGATATGCTTAATCTTACACACATGCATATCTACGACCTCCACTATGGTTTTTCCAACCTCAGGCGTGGTGCCTACTGAGCAACAGTAAATAAGGATAGCAGAGTTTCAGAGTTTCAGAGTTTCAAGCCAAAACAATTTTCCCTGTAAGAAAAGCACCCCTCATTCTGGCATTTGTGCTAAAAGGCTCATCATACAACTTCAAGGACATGGTTTTCCATACCCAAATGTTCTGCACCTATTCTTTGTTATGTAAGTCACCACTTACAATGTGATCCACTGAGGAGTTACTTGCTGTTCTCAAACTGTTGCCCAGTGAAATGAAACAGCCTGCCATTCTCCTGAAGTGTTTATCTTATCTATTCTTCTCCCTCAAAAGTTTTTGTCTACACTTCAGCACACCCATCAGTCAAATTTCTATGCAGAACTAAATTAAATTTCTGAATACAGGGAGAAAAGATAGCCAAGCTAAAAGACAGATGCAGAATTCCCTCAAGGATTCATAAGTAAAAGAGAGACACATGAAGTCACAGAGTGGTTTAAAGAACTAGATAGTGGGATGCAGAAAGCATCGTGAGATGCAGAATAGAAATCTGTTGAACATGACCCTGAGATCTAGTACTTTGCTGAACTCTTATGATGTTATGCAAAAAGGCTCCAGAGGAAGTCATGGAAGCAATAGAGATAAGCAGAGGGAAAAGTCTCAAATATGAAAATCTGCAACATCAAAACCTAAAGTTTTTCTATAATTACTAGGAGGAAACAAGTAATTGCAGAAATCCACTCCCCTCAAACTGCTACTCTAGCAGAAGACCAGATCTGTCATTATTCTGGAAGTGATGCAGGCTTGTCACAGCCTTCCAAAGTTAGGTGGGATAAATTTCACACACTTGAGATGGAATAAGTTGTATCTGAGACAGGAACTGACACAGCCTTTTGTGGTGAGGACATGTAGAAAAGGCAAAAGTAATGAAGAATGTAAGTGCTCTGACCGTGGCTGAGACCTCATCAGAAGCTCTGATAGAGACAATTACTTGTTTTGCCATGTACAGATTTATATCTGCAGGTATCAGTTGGAAATACCTGAATAATATTTTCTTCCACTCTGATTGGTTAAAAAGTTAAATAAACAGTTCTTAATGCATCTGTGATGCTCATAGTCCTGACTATGCATGAGTAATAAGCATTCACCACAAGAAGAATGCATAATAAATGGAGGTATTGAGGCTTTTTAACCCGCATGCATGACAAGCTTCATTTCCCATACAAAATATTCAAATAAGCAAAGAGAAAAAAGAATGTGAAAAGGCCCTTCCCATCCTTCTGTTCAATAGCCACATGTAATCACAAAAAAATTTCAGGAAAATTAAACGTTATTTCAGGTTCTGTCTTTTTGAGTACTTTAGGGCAAAATCTCCTAATCTGAACTGTTAATATCTACAGAAAAAATTCAACCAAACAAGTCTCTGAAAATAGCTAGATATGCAGAAAAGACTGAAAATCAGCTATGTTTTGCATCACAAGATGAGGTATACATTTCCTTCTGCCTGGAATAACCGTGTTTTTCAGGAACACTCAAGCCTATAGAACCTCCCGAAGCCCCTGCCTTGCTACATGAACAAAGCAGTTAGTGCTTGACAACTGGGGCCAAAACCTTGTTGCTTTACTCACATACATTATCCCCCAGTACTTAAAGGCCAGATTCTCCTTTCAGTATCTCTGCTGAAATTTTACAGCAAGTCAATTTTCTTCAGATATATAGATTAACTAGGTCATAACCTACCCCAGTGAGAGCGTTGAAAAGACCAGCTGAAGAAACATCATTTTAGCCTGCACAATTGAAAGGCACCCTTGCTTTTTCTCTCTAAATTTAGGGAAAGAGAGTTGTGTTGTAATGAAAGCAAAAGTAACAGCAAGCACATATGATGTTTCTAATTCTTTTTTATTTATTCTGTTTCATTCTTTCATGGTAATATTTCCTGTAATAAAGAAAAGAAAATTTCTGTTGGCTTTCTGCTATGAATATTCCCTGGTTTGGGCAAAACCACGATGTTTCCTGTAGATCTACTACATTCTGTAAATTCAGCTCACTTGTATCATAAAAGCATTACCAGGTTGTACTTTATTTGAATTATAAAATTTAAAACCTTTAAAGCTACAAATCCGGTTGAGAACAATTAGTGTCATGCCAGGCATTTGACTAACATAACTGAGTGTTGGAACATTAACATTCAAAATAAAAGCAGAGGTACAATATGTGTCATGTATACCAAAAGAATAATAATCAAGTTGTCCACATAAAATACTATGAATTATATTTAATAAGCAATGGCTTACAATCTGAATCCCTAAGTGTTGCATAATTGCTGAATTCAAGCTCTAGTTCTGAATAGGAGTCTTTTTCTGTCTACTTTTAGGACTTAACACCTACTGATCACTGTTAAATCACCATTCTACAACTTTAGGGCAAAGCTCACTGTTATTTATGAAAATATCCTTTGCTACTTTTGATAATTAGAATAATTCAAAACACAAGTGTAACTGAAGAGAAAATATATTAGCACATTGACTGAGGCCCTTAGAGGAGCTCAAAGAACTCTACAGTTCTCTTTTGTGCTACCCTTAGCCTGGGAAGAGTTTAGCTACTATCACGCACAAGAAACCCCCAGGCTGTTCACACCCTGCTGATTATTAACATTTCATAATTAAGGAGTGCTCTAAGATGTGTTATTGACTTTACACCAAAGACCCTTCTCCATAGAGAAGCTGCAGAAGAACTGGCAGAAGCAAGGTGACTCTTCTGGCAACACAAGGGTTTCTCCCACAGAGTCCTAACATGTATTTTGTGTTCCTTCATGTTCCCAAGAGGTATCATTAAACCTTGGATTTGACCTTGAGCTTTGAGCAAATCTTGCATCACTCTGATATTGATAGCAATGAATCTTAAAGGGTATTCACAATTCATCGGGGCAAAATGACCCTAAAATTAGGCCCTAATAATTATTTCTGTTGGATGAATACTCTGTGTTAACTTATTGTCTCTCCACAGTGATGATCAGAAGTCTAGCATAGAGTAAAAAGCTGCTTGCAGGTCATGGAGGAAGGGAAACAACAAAACAAAAAAACAGGTCAAAAATTTGGGTTAATCTCTCTTGACAGCATACAAAAAAGATACTGTGATAGTTTCAATTTATTAAATGCTAAGTTAATCCTTTAATAATGTAGGGCAAAACACCTACCAAACTGTACAAGTATATAGGTATGTGGGGAGTGCTGGTCTGAGAAAAATCTCCACATAAAAAAGAAAGGATGCAATCAGTGTTTCATTCTCCTGGCTGATAGACTGTGTTTTCATGCAGATTACTGCAAGCCATTTTAATATTAATTCCAAATGTGATTATGATTGCTTGCTTTGTTCCCGTGTCTCACCAGACCAGTCAAGAATTTCCCCAACTGATGCTGGCATTGTGTATTCTGTATAACAAAAAGACAGCCCTGCTCCCTGGCAGCCTGAGGATATGCTGGGAAGCAGCAGGTGCATCTCCAAGGAGCAGAGGAAAACATTGATATAAGTAAAATTATATCTGTAAAATAGTCAGGGTCTATGTGATGGTGGTTCCTTGTGGTTGACTAATCCAGCTTGGGGGCCTGGATGGACTAACTCTACTTCAGGGATGTCCTATCCCCATGTGGAGGAGGCAAACTGCTCATCTTTCCCCCCTACCACTTCCACTTTTAGCTGTTTTCATATTGCCAGAAATCTCTGATGCTGGGAGTTGCAATGAGCAATGCAGTTAACAGTCATGATCATCTCTCTCCTTGATGAAAAAACCTTTGCACAGAGTTGCAAAAATGCTGGTATCAAGTTTATTTTTGATCATATACAGTTTTAAATTACCAAGGCTAAAAATGTCTCTAGTACCTACTATCCTAGACAAAAGAAAGACAGCAGGAACTCGATGTCATTGGTGCATTCTGGTTTTCCCCTCCTACAAAAAACTGTTTTGTGTGCATGTCGTGTACTTTTTAATATAGTATATAACAAAAAAAATTTTCAACCTCCTGTCCAATATGCTTTGTAATTATTTCTCAAAGACCTGTGCTGTCCCAATGACTCCAAATACTGCTTCCAAGGCTTGAAGATAATATAAGCTATTTTATGAACTTGTCTTACAAAATACTGACACATAATTTGCTGTGGATTTTCAACTAAACAACAAAAGTGGTCAAAAAATAAGAAGGTTTTAAGTATGAAACAGTTGTACACACATATCTCATTGGAGCTAGGGTCAAGTTGCTTTGGGATAGTCTCTATCTGAAAGAGCTTACATCATACAGCAGCAAGATAAACAAAAGGAGAACATGAAGAAATATATTTTTATAATAAGTAGTTTCAACTATTTGGGGGAAATACTGCACTGGTCTTCCCTTCTAGACAACTAGTTTGGTAAGTTTTCCCAATTAACCTTTAAGTGACTTTGTCCACAAAATCACTCACAATTTTTTGCAGTTACTCGCAGATGACTTGTATCATCTGTGAAAAAAAGTGAAGGCAAATAACATGGCTGAATAGCTCCTGCTTTCTTTTCACCAGCTGAGAAGTCATGCACAGAACATTTAAAAGAAAGTGAGTGACATCTGCCCTGAGCACAGTTCATAACCTGCGGGTGTGACCATCACAGGCTTCCTGCAATATGTTACAACTGACCCGGGAGCGATTCACATTCTGTCTCCTCTAGTTTTCAAGTCTTTTAAAAGATGTCAATGAAAAATATTTATAAAGTGGTTAGTGTAATTAATGCCTCAAAAATAAAAAATATTTTAGTGAAAAAGGACAGTAAAAACTGGAGTGAGATAAACTAGTAGGTCCTCTAATTTTTTTTTTCTTTTTTGTGAAGAAGCTTGATCATCTGAAAACATTCATTACCTTTACCTTTCAATCACCAGATTTCATGGCTGTGTATTACTTAATCCAGGCAAATGTTCCCAGCAATGTGTATGTCTGCTGTAATTAATTTTGAAAGAAGAGCAGACATGCAAATTGCCATTCACTCTCAGTGGATTATCCAGACCCAGACATGCTACACAATGAAAAGTTGCCTCTGACTGCACCACACATCAAATAAACTGGGTGAATCTAATACACAATGCAATTCCACTGTGTTTAATGTAGGTTTGTAGGGAATTCAAACATATATTTTCTCAATGAGGATGATTTCTCATAGTTCATTCACAATGCTGCACTTTTCCTTTGCATTTGTTATCAAATCATCATTAATTATACCAGAGTCTCCACCATTAATTACATCAGAATTTCTACTGCCATGGGAAACAAATAAACAAACAAAGTATATGAGGCAAAGATTAGAAAAAAAAAAAAAATGTAAACCACTCACCACTTTGAGACCAGCGGCCAGATTTGGAATGATGCTCTTACAACTTTTCTAGCTGTTAAATAGGAGGAAACTATGAATTCCAGCAATAAAGACTCAGGAAACCTTGGCATTTAGCACAATATACTGTGAAGCATACTTAAAAAATGCATATCAGCTTTTATTTTTATTAATGTAATAAATTAGCTAATTAAAAATAGCCAAATAAGCTATAAATAAAATGTACTTTCAGGCTAGGGCTGCTGTTATGACTGGAACTCATTCTGCTAGCAGGGTGTAAGTTACCAATGACCATTACATACTTCTGTTACTCTGTGCCAGAGAAATTGTAAAGGAAAGTTACTGGGGAAAACCTGAAACCTATGCAAAATTGTTGTGGAGCAGAAAGGCCATGCCAAGTGAGGAACTTTTTGCCCTTGTGAAATCCTTGCTCACTTCTGTTACTTTGGCTAGGTAGAAAAGCATTCTGGGAAGGACTCAGCTAAACTAGAGGTGAAAACCAAGTGACATAATTGTAAGACAATTATTAGGACCAATAAGTCTCACATCATGGGGCTGCTGGTTGGTTAAATCTGATGCCTGTTCCTATCGTGGTCTATGGTGTTTGGTTAAGCACATTTGTTGTGCCTCACAAGTATGTAAACTCATAAAAAAACTAATAGTTTAAGAACCATGGATTTTTGCCATCTAGTGTCTCTGCCATACCATTGTGGAGATCATGTGTTTAACACCACACAAAATGTCTCTCTTTTAATACTATCCTAAGAATACCTTTCACATTTATCCTTTTTATCTGATGCTCAGATTGCAGTTGTGTTGAGTAAGGGTCTTCCCTCTGGTTTTGTTTTGTAGGGTCTCTGCACTGGGAACTGCAGGTCTGTATCTGGAACCCAAAGATGTTTCAGTATTTCAGAGAAGTACACCAAGTACTTTAGGCTGTCTTTTGAATTGCTTTTGGGCCCTGGGCCTGCTGAGGGCTGAGATATATTAACTTGGCTACACATCTCCTGAGTGCCCAGCCAGCCTGGGATGGAACACATTCAAGAGGATATACTAAAATTGATGGCAGTATTGATGTACTGAAACATTCCCTAACAAGGATCAGATAAAGGTTACCATCTTATGCTCAAACAACCGAACAAAAGTAAGTGTATGCTGAAAAACTGCAGATGGAGAGGAGAGGAGAGGAGAGGAGAGGAGAG